>JAQFYM010000012.1:0-203417 GCA_034694785.1 Agrenia bidenticulata | reverse complement strand
AGAAGGTTACATTACCTCGTATGGTGAAGACTCGGCCTGGATGGGAATTTTCAATTATCTGATGAAAGGCTTTAAAAAGTCCCCAACCGATTTTTACTTACGACCGATATCGGGAGCAATTGGAAAATTCATTGCTCACGAGAAAAGAGGCAACGCAAACATTTGCTACGGTCCTCGAATGTCACTCGATTTTCTTCTAAATTACATGAAGAAGCTGGCATACACCATGGGACAAGCCAAGCGTTACTTTCAATTCATATGGTCCACTGGACTAACACATGATTTTGTAAGTCAGGGTAAACTAGGTGAATTAAGTGTTCTGTCCACACTCCAGTGGTTAAAGGATGAAGGTTATTTGAACAATACCGTTTTCATACTTATGAGTGACCATGGGATACGATGGGGTCCAGTGCGAGAAGTGCCACAAGGAAAAGTTGAAGAAAATATGCCCTTTTTGTATTTTGTGTTCCCCGAGCGGTTTAAAAAAAAGTACAAGTCTGCCATCGCCAATATCAAAGCTAATCAGAACCAATTAACAAGCCCTTTTGATACTTTTGAAACTTTAAACGACATTTTGTACATTGAAACTATAAGTGACGAAAATCTGAAAGCGAGGGCGGCAAAGTTGAGTGCCTTGACAGAATCTAATATCCCTCGAGGTATTAGCTTGTTCCTCCCGGTCCCAAAATTTAGAACTTGTAAAACTGCTGGAATTGCAGAGCATTATTGTGTATGTCATTCTTCCCAAATGATGTCTACGGAAAACGATCAAGTTAGACAAGTAGCTAACTATGCAGTTTACACTTTGAACTCGTACGTTGCTAATTACAGTAGTTGCGCTTATTTGGCTTTGTCCTCAGTAATTCACGCGCAGCTCAATCTCCCTGATAAGAAAAATGTCACCAGGGAAGATAAAATATTCGAGGTCGTCTTCACCACCGACCCCGGTAAGGGCATGTTTGAAGCCACGGTTGTTAAAGATTGGAAAGGGAAAATATCAATGTCTGGCAGCATAAGTAGAACGAATGTATATGGAAATCAAAGTCATTGTGTTGACGATAAAGAAATGAAAAAGTATTGTTATTGTTTAAAATCAAGGTAATCTCACTCGTACAATTAAATGTGTAAATTAAAATAGCTCTGCTCTGAGGTTGATTAATAAAATTGCTAACGTTTCAGGATTCCTTGTTCATTGATTTCTGCATCTGTAATGAGTCATTTAATGAAATACATACACAGGCCTAAAGAAACTACGTAGGTATACGAAGCAAAATAAAACGACGAAAAATTAGATGAATAACCGATTATTATAATATTCGTTTTAATGGGAATCACTAATAAGTCACAAGGGTATGTATACTTGTAAAAATAACGGGCCCTGTTTGCCGTCATCTAAAATAACTCTGGAATTCGAATTTGCCTAATTCTGCCGTGTACAAAATTGCCACTTTATTAATTGAAATATATTAATGGAATATTAAATAATAACAAATACTCAATTGAACATCATAAATTACAGTTTAAACATGTTTTACTCTACATTTAACAACAGCAAATAAGAAATGAGGGGATGACATTAATCCATAATGATTAACTAGCTGTTAAAGAGCAGCGGAAAACGACCAGGAAAGAAAGGCTTACTTTTGTGTATAAAATGTTTCTAAAATAAAATGGTTATTACAATGGAAGTGCACTCATATTGCATTATGATGATTGTATGACAATGCATCTAGTGAAAGTCAACTAAAGCTCTAGTTGTACAATTCAATTAAATAACTTTCCATTCAATCCAAAATATTCATCAGTGGCAAAAAGGAACTTAAAATGTTGGAAGGTGTAGAAAACCTCCTTGAGCACCGGAGCTCAAACTCCAGGCGAATCCTCGCTGGAAAGCAGTTCATAGACTCTAATCGCAGGAGACGATTTCGATTTTTTACTACCATTTTAGCAGTATGTTTCATCATATATCTACTCACGTTCTTAACACTAGACAGAAAAGTGGATCCAATAACTTTCCGAAGACCAAAACCTATCAAAGCAATTATAAATCCTTCCATATCCGGGAGTAATACCGTCAAAGCTGTTTCACCAAATATTTTGTCAGAATTTTTTAAAGGTAAGGCCAGTTTTTTATGGAATTTCTTTTAATCCTAATTATAAAAACGCCATACCCCATTCCTTGTCATAAACAGCTGTCATTGGCAAACTGGTTCATACTCAGGAGATTTTAAAGGACAGAAAAAGCCGCTTAGCACAAGCATGCAAAATTCCAGTACTGGACCCATTTCACCCTTCAATCCAAAATGCATTATATGAAAAGGTTGTTGCGCCCACTTGTGAGACAAAATTCCCACTGATGTTCGAGACTGACTTTGACTCAAATTTAATTCAACTGAATTCAACTAAATTGCATCAGTGGAGAAATTGCTGTTATCGAGTAATAACAAGAAATGATAAAGCGTCTAATCCTGATTACAGCGAAAAGTAAAATTAACTTTTAAATATTCAATATTCAATCCTCCATGAAGTCACCGATTAGCTGAATAATGTTTTTAAATGTTTTGTTTCCACAAACAATAGTATTGGAAGCTTTTGCCACAAAATTAACAGCAATCGGACTAAGATCCCTTCTGATCGAGAGTTTATTGGCATTTATTGCACTTTTGAAAACAAGACGGGGACACCAAAGCCTCAAATGGTTGATGCATTCGTTTTTACACATTTAAAATCCCATGTGGAAAAAAGAATCAATAAAACCCGAAACAAAAAGAAATCGAAGTTGAAGAACCAATTGAATGTAGTCGTTCTTGGCCTTGATGCTGTTTCACACATGAATTTTAAGAGAACTATGCCAAAAGTGCTTAATTACTTAATAAAGGATCTGGACGCTGTGGGAATGAATGGATATACTAAAATCGGAGGTACGTCCTAAGAAATCTGTTTTCCTGACTCTAATAGTTTATGTATTTATTAATGATTGAACTGCTTTTATGTGAAAAATAGATAATACATATCCAAACATCATTGCAGCCTTAACGTCATGGAACTCCACAGAAGTAAAAAAGAAGTGCTATAGTTCTAAAGCTTCAATTTTTGATGATTGTCCGTTCCTTTGGAAAAAGTTTTCCCAAGAAGGATACATGACATCATACGGTGAGGACGCTGCAAATATAGGAATGTTCAACTACGGAAAGAAAGGCTTTAAAAAGTCACCAACTGACTATTACTTACGACCGATATCGAGAGCAATTGCAAAATCCATTGCTCACGAGAAAAGACGCAACACAAAAATTTGCTACGGTCCTCGACTGTCACTCGATTTTCTTCTAAA
The DNA here is from genome assembly GCA_034694785.1 of Agrenia bidenticulata. Classification (NCBI taxonomy): domain Eukaryota; kingdom Metazoa; phylum Arthropoda; class Collembola; order Entomobryomorpha; family Isotomidae; genus Agrenia; species Agrenia bidenticulata. The sequence goes on along the minus strand of JAQFYM010000012.1, from coordinate 200,086 downwards.
TTACATGAAGAAGCTGGCATACACCATGGGACAATACAAGCGATACTTTCAATTCATATGGTCCACTGAACTAACACATGATTTTGTAAGTCAAGGGAAACTAGGTGAATTAAGTGTTCTGTCCACACTCCAGTGGTTAAAGGATGAAGGTTATTTGAACAACACAGTGTTCATACTTATGAGTGACCATGGGATACGATGGGGTCCAGTGCGGGAAGTACCACAGGGGAAAGTTGAAGAAAATATGCCCTTTTTGTATTTTGTGTTCCCCGAGCGGTTTAAAAAAAAGTACAAGTCTGCCATCGCCAATATCAAAGCTAATCAGAACCAATTAACAAGCCCTTTTGATACTTTTGAAACTTTAAACGACATTTTGTACATTGAAACTATAAGTGACGAAAATCTGAAAGCGAGGGCGGCAAAGTTGAGTGCCTTGACAGAATCTAATATCCCTCGAGGTATTAGCTTGTTCCTCCCGGTCCCAAAATTTAGAACTTGTAAAACTGCTGGAATTGCAGAGCATTATTGCGTATGTCATTCTTCCCAAATGATGTCTACAGAAAACGATCAAGTTAGACAAGCAGCTAACTATGCAGTTTACACTTTGAACTCGTACGTTGCCAATTACAGTAATTGCGCTTATTTGGATTTGACCTCAGTAATTCACGCTCAGCTCAAACTCACTGATAAGAAAAATGTCACCAGGGAAGATAAAATATTCGAGGTCGTCTTCACAACCGACCCCGGCATGGGCATGTTTGAAGCCACGGTTGTTAAAGATTGGAATGGGAAAATATCAATGTCTGGCAGCATAAGTAGAACAAATTTATATGGAAATCAAAGTCATTGTGTTGAAGATAAAGAAATGAAAAAGTATTGCTATTGTTTAAAATCAAGATAATCTCACTCGTACAACTAAATGTGTAAATTAAAATAGTTCTGCTCTGAGGTTGATTAATAAAAATGGTAACGTTTCAGGATTCCTTGTTCATTGATTTCTGCATCTGTAATGAGTCAGTTAATGAAATACATATACAGGCCTACAGAAACTACGTAGGTATACGAAGCAAAATAAAACGACGAAACTCGGAGCAGACATTTATTCAGAGAGATCATACTAATAAAATATGAGAAAAAACTTCCTGTAAGTTAACCTTTGACATTTGACTCTCGCGATCTCGGAGTCATCGTTTAGTTTGTTGCTTAAGAGTACTTGATAATTAAGATAAAGTATAAAGTCATTGGACGAAGAAATGGGTTAGTCGTTTTTGACCAAGACTGCATGGACAGCATGAATGAGATTATTCTCTGAATTATTTTTACTTTGCACAATAAGAGTCGTTCTTTTTAAAATATCAGCGTCTCTAGTCTCCAAAGCGTAAACACTATGGAAAGTAAAATAAAAATAAAATTGAGCTAAGGTGAGCATATTCTAACGTGCTTTACAACTTTACGAGGCAAGTTTTCCAGGAAATTGAACCGTAAATAAATAATGCTTCGTTACCAAATTTCCTTGGATCTTATCCGAAAAACATCTCTTAAGAATAAAGTCTATCTGAGAAGAAAGAGAAAGTGCCAAAAGTTATGCCTTGTGTCATTAGTGGTTTTAGTACTGTTGACAATCTGTAAAAATAAAAGCTCTCGGATACCAACGATACTTAACGCTTTGGTTAATGGTTGTCCTACCCATGCAGAAAAAATAGTTTTAGAATTCAGTGCTCTGACTCAAAATCTTTCAGCAACAGAAGGTACGAAGTAGACTAAAAAGTTCAAAGTCAGAATTTTGAATACCTGGAGTCGGTGCCAGGCTACTCAGCGTGACGAACTCGTCGCCTCATATATTCGTCGCGCCTAAGTCAATTAAATTATCGCAGTAGTAATTCATCGCGATCAAAAATCATCGCCGTCCTTTCTCGTCGCCATCAAAATTTATTGCCAAATAATTCATCGCGATTTTAATTTGTCGCAATGCTATTTCGTCGCAATTCATCGCCATCATCAGATCGTGTTGGGGATGATTTGGTTCTTCAAGCAATTAAAATTGAAATAATAAATACTCGAATAAAATAATTTCATATTATGCTTATCTCTTTAATCCTAAAATGTAAAACAGATTTAAATGTAGCATATGTTAATTAGAGACGCCAACATAAAACTCTCTGAGTTCGTTAAAAATTCCTCTCTGCCCAATATTCTTCTTCTTCAGCTCCCAAATATTTATTTAAATTCAATATGTTAATTAGAGACGCCAACCTTAAAATCTTTCCGAGTTAGTTACAAGTGTCTCTCTTCCTAATATTCTACTTCTCTCTTAGCTTCCAAAAAATTTATTATGTTCGTGGAAATTTCGTTTCTGAAGGGAATTGTTTGTAATATTGAGTTTGTTTAAATGAATTCATAGATTTTATAGAAATTGATATATGTAGTGTAAGTAATTAAATGACAGTAAGACCAAATTTTGTCTTTACCAACCTTATTTAGACTGAGTTTGCTTTTTCTCTCTTTTTTCACGACGACTTTTGATCACGGTGAATTTTTCGGCGATAAATTTTGATGGCGGCGAATAAAGTACTACGATGACTTTTTATCACGATGAATTATTACTGCGATGATTTAATGCGGTGCTGACTTGGGCGTGACGAATATATGAGGCGACGATTCGATCGCGACGAGTAGCAGGGGATCCCCTGGAGTTACTGTAAAGAATTTATTGGTTTTCCTTTCCTTTGTATTAGTTATCAAATTTGAGTGCAAACTACCCCGTCTAGATCCATACAATGTGTCAGTACTTCCTTACATTAGAGATGACATTGGAATCAATTGTGAAAGTAAATTTCCCCTCTTGTTTACTTCAACCTACGATTCATATTTAGTACAAATAGTTGACCCCCGCAAATACGGATTGGAAGACTGCTGCTACCGTAACTTGGTTAGATACAGAGGAAGCGACAGCTCAGTGGGGTACGGGTAAAGTGGCATGGGCAATTTATATAAAATCTTTGCTTATTTAGATACAATTTTCATATTCAATTTCTAGACTGTCAAAAACATGTATCCCCATCGTCAGAAATGTGACGAAAGTTCCACCATTCTACGAATTTATATCCATACGATGTCGGAACAAGAAATCTGGGAAGTCTGGAGCAGTCGACATGCTCAGTTTCGTTCCTTTCAAGTCTGAAGTCAAACTCCGGCATCAAATTCAAGATCAAATGTTACAGAATTTGCAAGAGAGGAAAACTGTTAAGCCTAATAAAAATAAGAGGAAAGTGAGTACGGTCATACTAGGACTAGACTCCATATCTCATATGAACTTTATTCGAATAATGCCAAAGACCCATGGATATCTCAAAAAGAGCTTATCTGCCATAGGAATGAATGGTTTCACAAAGATTGGAGATAATACATTCCCAAATGCAGTGGCTATGCTGACTGGGATGAATGAATCTCAACTTCAGCAGCATTGTTGGCCCACTAAGAGATCGTTTTTTGACACATGTTCATTCATATGGAAAGAATTCACTTCTCAAGGCTATGCCACTTCCTTTACAGAGGATTCTCCATCCATGGCAATATTTAATTATCAAAAGCGAGGCTTTAATAACTCTCCAGTCGACTACTACCTTCGACCTCTCACCTTCCTTCAGGATAAGCTCATTGGTAACCACAAGGCCATCAATACCAACGTTTGTAATGGTCCTCGAATGGGTTTTGAAGTGCTACTAGAACACCTTCAGAAAATGGCTTTTACGATGCAGAAACATCAAAGCAATTACTTCCAACTTACTTGGGCTACTTCCCTTTTTCACGATTACCTCAATCTTGGCAAAAATGGAGACGAATCTCTTGTAAAGTCCCTGCAGTGGTTTCAAAGCTCTGGCTATTTTGAAAACACTGTGTTTATACTCATGAGTGATCATGGAATGAGATGGGGACCAATTAGACGGACTTACCAAGGTATTGTTCGGGGTTGTGAACATTTGAATTGATTTTAGTCATTTCACTTATAATTATTTTTTTGTATTTTACAGGAAAGATTGAAGAACGAATGCCATTTCTCTACTTTGTTCTTCCTTCGTGGTTCGAAAAAGAGTTCCCACAGGCTGTCCAGAATCTCAAAGGAAATGCTGACAGACTGAGTACCCCGTATGATCTACATGAGACACTCAGAGATTTACTGTATCTCGAGAAATTATACGATCGAAGTATACATCGGAACTCTGAAAGTACTCCTAGGGGTATAAGCTTGTTTTCCACAATAAGTACTTCTAGAAAGTGTGATGATGCTGGTATTCCTAGTCACTACTGTGTATGCGATCGGGGGACACGACCAATTCCAATTGACAATTCACAAGTTCAATCTGCTGCAAAATTCGTTGTGAGCACGATGAACAAAATGCTCAATGAATTTCATCAATGTGCAGTTTTAACATTAGATCATATTTTGGGTTCTGAAATTTTAATCAAGTCCCAAAGGAAGTCATTAAAGACGGATTTGAATTCATTTGCATTGAATTTGAAATTCATAACGATGCCTTCTAAAGCCTCATTTGAGGTGACGATGGAAAGTGATGAAAATGGTTTTTGGAGCGTTCAAGAAATAACTAGGACTAACTTGTATGGAAATCAAAGTAGTTGCGTTTCTGATTATGATCTCAAAAAGTTCTGCTTTTGCATTTAAGACTAGTTCATCATTGGAGTAATCACAGTTAGCATGAGGTTCTTCAACCTTTGATTTTCCATACAAATCTCTTTGTTGCTTCAAGTTCTTTCCATCATGACCAGGGCTGACATCTGAATGTAAAGAATATTGAAAAGTTTGTTTGGAACTTGTATGAAGCAGAACACTTCTTACTTGTGAGAAGTCTAGCTTATTTAGTAGGGAAATTATTATGAAAGGCTTTTCCATGTTGTGTGGGAAGATGGAATAACCGAGCCATTTATATTTTCATTGCCTTGTTAAGTTTTGTACTAATTATATTGCATTGGATTTGGGATTCTTGTGGCTCAATAAGCATCGGCCATGATGTGTTTTTCAATATTTTTTATGCATTGGAACATTAATATATACATCCCGAAGATTGACTTCCGGGTTAGCTAAAAATAATTTGACGCATATTTAATTGAACCTGAATAATCTGGAACAATAAGTGTATGCAATGTACGTGGAAAAAATTATTTGAAAGAACTAAAATTGTATGCAAATAATTTATGAATCACAGTTTATCAAATAGAATTTGCTTTAAAAACTATAGCCTGTTTTAGATTCACTTTAGTCATGAACTATAAATTAACATTCTATAAAAAAAGTACAACTACAATAAATCCTCTTGTATCTGTATATTGGATACATCTCTTGAATAAAATTGACAGTAAACATTCTCGTACCACAGATTTGAATTCTTCCTTTGAATCCGAATTCTTATCCTTTTTAAGTATCGCAATTTATTCCAGACTGCTCACAACCTATAAACTAATTAAGACATTTTGAGGAGCCGCATGGAAAGGACTCCACCGCACAGTAATGAAGTAGAACAGGTAGGCAAAGTAAAAGTCATTAAACACCCTTGAAACGAATTAATCTTCTCGAGACATCCCTTGCCCATAGCAATAGGAAATATTATGAAGAAGGAAGGACCTGAACTGAGGTGGGAAAACGGCTAATTTGAGTCAAATATTTGACATACGTTGGTGGGTGCATTAGTCGGCACTACTTAACTTAAACACGTTTCTCTCTCCTTCCCTTTTCAAAAATGCCGACATGAAATGCATTACATGTAATCCGAAAGCAATGGCAAAAGCTCACAGGCATTTATTTTTACTCTGCTAAGGTATCTCGATTACATTCTCAATACCTGTAAACTCTAAACACCCTTTACACGGCCTTTGTTCACATTCACATACGAGAGGACATAATGCACTGCAGAGCTTAAACTACCTCCGAGCTGAAACTGGAATACAAACACCGATTTCAGACATTTTCGAGTGCAACTTGAACCAAGCTGTAAATACCCTTTGTAATTTCTCTTTTATTTACGCGTTTTTGAACAAAAATGAAAGAAACTTCATTTAGTCTTTGAACACGGAACTTGAAGGGACGATGGGAGCAGAACCAAGGACCCTTATAGCTTAGACCATAGCCGCTCCCAATTTATTGGGATAAAGAACAATAGACTGGACATATGGGATGTCATGGGATGATGATTAGAGGCTGATAGGGCAATGAAGTAATTGTATGTAATGACCATTTTCCTCTGACCACCAGATCAAGTCTACCTGGACAAGACCACCAGGGACCATTCATTGAAGGTATGCGGTAAATAATTGACGGTAAACCAGAAAGGCGAGCGTATGAAGAGAACGTTTAAGACAACAGCCGACGAGCACTCTTATTTTAACATGAAAAGTGTAATAAAGGAGGTTCCAGAGCAGGATATGAACCTTGTAATTTTCTTGTAATTTATTCCTCAAAGGCGTTCTTCCCATCTTTCCAATCAACCTCGCCACCTACTTCGAGTATCTACTTTTCACACAGCTAAATCCCTAATCCCTTCTTTCATTTCTGCAAATCCTCAAGAATCTATCAGAGATTAAGTCATGAGTTTCCTCTATTCTGTCTGCAACAACATGCTTTTTTCTAAAACATGATTTCCCTACAAAATACAATACGATAGTTATACGTTTGATATAAAAACTTTCCTTTCGAATTTTCCGATTCATTTGTTTCCCATTAAAAGGTGTTAGCAAGGGCAACTACTAGACTTAATCATGACCTCGGTAATACCACTGCGACATTCCTGTAATATATTTGGTAATTGTACTATATGTCTCGGTTGCGATTTATGAATTACAGATATATTCAAGAATGCATAATAGACGTTGAATACACTTATTTTTAGCTACGTTAGGATTGCATTACGGCCCTTCACTGCAGGGCTTAGGAATTTGGAATGATTATAAATATTATAATGCCCCTAATTGTGTACAATTTACGAAGCATCATCAAACAGTCAGGAAACCTGACCAAGCATAAATGGCTTACTTACATTTTCCAATGATTCCTTCAACAACCTTTAAAGAGTTTTCAATAACCAAAAGAGCGTCTTGTAAGTTGTAACGTCTTGCGTCCGTCTGTTTCTTGCAGACTATACAGTACCGTAGATGCGTTTTGTGCCAGAATGAAAAGAACACATGAGAATAGCTTAGGAGCCTAATTACTTTATACAAACTTCCGAGCTCTTGGCAGGCAAGAAGGGCTGATTTTATTATTTAAGCGCAGAGCAACAAATTAGACGACTTACAACTTACCTTGACTCATCAACTAATCATCAAGAATTTTTACACTATCATCATACTACCTCTAAGCTTTTTTAATAATTCATAGTCTTGCTTCGTTAGGAAAGGATGGATTGAATGGAGTCAAAGTTGCCGTGCAGTTGGGGAACGAATACATACAGGTAATTATGAATGTACTTTGGATATTATTTGTAAAGGGTAGATATAATGTTTTTCTTCATGTATTTTTTACTATTGCTAGGAGGATACCTAATTATGTTATTATAGATCAAATTAAAAGAAAGTCTCTTGAACTCTAATTTCATATATACGGCACTCAGTTCCTTTCTCAAATTACAGACTCCTTAAACGCCACCGCTTTGGAAATCTATCATTTATATTTGCCGACCCTGTAGGGCACGAGGTTAAACAATATTTTTTACTCAACGTCGAAGAGACATCAAATTTATTTAATGCAATTAAACTTCACGAATTAATACAAGTAAGCATGTGTGTCAATTTAAACTATTCGGTTCGTGTGTCAAGCTCAATGATTCAGTGGTTTTAGGTTTGACAAATTTGAATTTGTCTCCACAGAATATAATTTACAATATCTATAGCTTTGGTCGTCCAAAAAGCTTAACGTTCGGAATTCGTGGAAACAGAACTTGAATTTTCATAAATGTTTATGGAAGTCTTACCGCCAATGGCCATGTGCTTGTACAACACTATGAGTTTATTACCACTAATGGCACTTACTTAAAGAGACCAATAAAAGGGTGGATCCTATTTGACTTTGTGACTAAAACGCCAATAAAATGTGATGAATGACAATGCTGCGGTCGTACTTTAGTGGACTAGCCTCTTGCCATCCTCATCATCATAACTCGTCCTACCACCATTATTTATTTCATTCATTCTGTCTCATTGAAACAGCAGGAGCGAGCACTTTCCGAGCAATAAAGTCTGGAATAATACATAGAACAATAAATAATAGCCAAGGCGTCAGCTCTCAGAGAGATCTTTTGAACACCATGCCTTGGTGACCTGCCTGTAAGTTGATAAATACTGACGGATGGCTCATCCTTCTATATGCGACCAATCAATTCTCACCAAGGTGTGAAATCGTCGCAACCAACACCAATAACTTCTCAATACAACCCGATCTGAAAAATGCACCCTGCTGACCACCCAAAATCAGATTGAGCCTGGGGAACGAATCAGAAATCTCCCTAAGAATTTCACACTTGGGATATTAAAGGACTAATCTGAAGTCAAGTCTTTATGTTCAACAACTGTCAAAATATTTGGACGTTTTGAACAACCGTTTTTTAACATGATACGACGTACTTCATTCTCCATTCCGACAACGCTGTTGCTATAATCACATACTTGAAGTTAATAATGCTCTTCATTGACACTCCTCAAGCGGTCCCATTAGATCCCACTCCATTACAATATCATCAGTAGTTTACAAACAAATACGAGCTTTTGTCAGTGAACCCGAAAGAGTCTTAATTTTTATGCAGGTGTGCATTACTTCAATTTCTTCTTTCTGAATACAAGGCTCAGTCTCAAAGTCTCAACACGGCTTGGTTTTGGATCAAAACCTTTTAGGCCCATACCCTACAATAATCAATCCCTTGTATAGTTTGTCGTTCTCGTTCCCTCTGAAAAGCTAAGTAATAACCGATGAATTACAAATATTATCGGTTTACTTTGGCTGCACTTAGAATTTCCGTGGAACTGGGTCCTTAAAATGGTTCCATGCTATTTGGCAGGTGTTCGAGCTCAAAAGTTTGAAATTTAATCCGGGTTTTACCTTTATACCTTTCGTGCCTCGTTTTTTTTGGGTCAAGCGAGTTATGAATCTCTGATGAGTATGAGGTGTGTCACGTATTCCTATTCAGTTCAAGCAGTAAGCACACCGGATTACTAATGAAAGATTAGGATTGAATTCCACCCAACATTGGGTTTCGTATTTCTCAAATGCTAGGAAATTATTCCACAAGGTAAATAAACTAGCCCTCTTCTTTATAATTAGCCCTCCTGTGTTTAGTAATAAAGGGGACTGTTTTTGGTCTTCACTGGAAACGGCAGACTGCTTGTCGTCTTTTGTTCCGGTGGTTCCATATTCTTCTAAAAATCCAATAGGTTTTTTATAATAAAGTGTGGCTTGGTATTTGAAATGTTTGACGGGTATAAAATAGCCTTTTTGATACATTACCAGCAGAGGTTTACAAAATACAAGTAATACTACATGCCACCAAAACCTTTACCGAAAAAAATATTGAAACATGGGCAAATCGAGATCACTATTAATATTTCAATTATGGTTCCTCGTCATGCTTCAACAAGATATTCTAACCATAATCATGATGACTTTCCATGAAAGCCCATCTCAATGGATTGGACTGGAATGGTTCAAGGTGGGAGGTTATTGTAATCGAAGATTGTTGAATGAAAACTAATGTCATGGATTGTACGTGGATGCTTCTCTTACCGTTGTTGTACAAACCTTCTATTCAAACATCATCCAACTGCGATGATTTATTATTAAAAGTAATGACACCACAAAATTACTTTTCCACGCAACGGCTTTATTCATAAGTCTTGATTGTAAGGTGCCTTCTGCCCAGTTGTGTACATCTCAAAATCCAATCCTACTTCTAGAACACTTTGAATATGAAGGAAGTTTTATTAAATTCTAGCCCTTATCCGTGAGTCTGCGGTTCAAGGTGAACGATGCATATTCAGTTCGGATTCCCGATTTACAAGGAGTTCCTTGTTCAATACAAAATACATACGACCGAAGCGAAATTCGCTACAAATCTTAAATACACATATCAATGATACGCAAGATTACGAAAAGTTCCATCCTGTTTGAATTGAATTCCCCATACCCTAACTGAGTGTATGGTGTGACCCGAAAGCTCTGAGAAAGAAGTACAAGGGTGCTAATGGCCAATAATGAAGATTTAACAATAGGGCCCTCGGAGAATAGAATAGACGAGAATGCTAAGGGCCAAGCACCTCCAACGAAGCCAACGAAGCCCCCCTGCTGATGACATTTCGGCTCCCATGTAAATATCATTGATTGTGAGTTGTTGTGTGAACACGGAATGGAGAGCCGCTGTAACGAAAATATACACAGAAGATCTGTTAAAAGAAGAATTAAGGGTTTGTGTAGGCACTAAACTGGTCACTAGTAACCGATGCTTGTAGAATGGACTGAAAACCGAAGGAAAAGTCATCTCCCACTCCAGGCAATACAGGGTAGATATGGTATGTCTTTTATGATCATCATCTGTTCACAAGAGACAAAAGGGATGGTGGTAGAAGCCAAGGGATACAATGGACTGGACAACAATAAATAACAAATGCTCTTGAAGGAGAGATAATGGCATGGATCCATTTCATTATTATTATTATGATTAACTATTATGTCTTCTTTCACCTTCAGAGGAGAGAATGAAGTCATCAACACCTCCACGTCAGTCCCTTCCTTTGCGTTCATTCCACGAGATTCGTAGCGGTAGGTAATGCCGGGTTTGGAACGAAGACTTGTGAAATTCCTTGAGACGACTACAATATCCACCGAGGTTCCCTAGCTCCTATTGATTATTGAGTTGTTAAACGCTGACTCTGAAAACAGACAATGAAAGTTGGAGGTGGCAGTAGAAATTGTGATAATAATATGGAAAATTTGAAAAGAAAAGACAGGAAGACTCGCCCGGCTTCTAATAAAGGAGAGGAAAGGCGTGAAAATCTTAACGCAGTTTTCACCTGTAAATTAATATATTATTTGCCCGTTTGGTAAATTCTTGAGGAGGGTTGTAGTGTATAGAAGAGTCATTGGAAGTGGCGCCGGGGACGTCTGGCATGTCATGAACAATGTGTGGGGAGCTATTGTCAAAGATTTGCTCTGTTGCTACTCTACGTGACACTTTTGACACCTTTGGCCCTGTAAATTTTAAATCCGGTCGTAAATTTTGTTAATATGGTAAGTTGGGAAAAATTAGCTCCCTCTAATTGACTTTATGTTTCAATTTAAAATTAATTTGTCTCTGAAATATTTCGAGTCGTTTCTTGTGGAGTTGAGCATTTCTTAACTGTATAACAAGTTGCCGGGAAGGGTATTTGAGCGAGGAAAAGAGAATCTCTAAAAATAGCTAAGATACAGCAGAATCATTTCTGTCAATATTTGTGGTACAGGGTGTCACCATGATTTAAGGATGACATTTGTCGTTCTCATTTCAGATGCAACTTGCACAAGACTAGGCTATGTGTATACTATCTATGCATTTTAAGTGCTGAAGAGTCCCTGTGACCAACTTATTGCATAACTAAAAGTGCATTTAGAAAGCTCACTTAAAAAATTTCCTGCTTAAGTGCACCAATATGTATTTTTAAGGGATACACTTGTCCGTTCTTAAAAAAACTTACCAATATCCGAAGGTACAAATAATGACGGAGACTGGGAAAACTCAAATAAATTACAAGAGTATCCTAATTTCATATGCATAGGATTTCCAATAATATTTGGGCCTAACTGAATTCGACAATCCACCAATGTAAACCAAAACAATTGTAAATTATTTAAAGCTATTCAAATACAGTATTTTTAAGGTCTATTAAGTTTTTAAAACCTAACAAATTGAAAATTTGTAAACCGTAAAACTTTAAGAAAATTTTTACTTTTCAAACTGTAATTGAATGAAATGATCTATTAGACTATTTACAAGATTATTTAAAAACAAATTAAAGAAACAACACAAATATGAAATAATTTTTTCATTGGTATAACAGCTTAAATATGATTTACGATTCAGCAATGACTTTCTTGCCTGTCAAATTCCACACATTTCATACCAAGTAGGAAATCTGAGTAGAAAAACAGGCTTCAAGGAAATTGGTTTAAAAATTTACAATAAAAAAGTTATAGATCTCCCGAATATTTCTTTATTCTTCAATATGGCAATTTGGAATATTCAGGAATTAGAATATTAAAATTGTGCTACATGAAAGCGCTAAAAGATCTTGTCATCAAATCCCTGAGATTTGAATGAAGTATGAATACAAAAGCGATAAAAATCTAATGAATTTGAATATTCTCTCCAAACACAAATGCATTTCGTCCCAGTACGAAGTCGGGATACTCTGGAGTCTGGAGCTTATTGCATTCTTGTCTAGATTGTTTAATACGCCAAACATAAAACATGGGAAATACATGAGTAATGAATTAATGAAGTCTCATCTCTCTCATTCCTCTCTGAAATGATGCCATAACTGCAGTGCAATATTCCACAAGCCATCATATCCTCAGAAAGATCATTGGGTGCCTGTGCTTGCTGATACGTTGTGATTCAGTGTTGCAGGTGCTATTCGTAATCCAGAAAAGCCATTTCGTCTATATAATGCATCCTCACGAAGTGCATTTGCATATCTACCATTTGATTCAAGCATACCTAACTACCTTCCTCCTCTCGCTAATAAATAAATAAGAGTCTCATCTTTCGCTTTAATCATTTTTCATCATCATCAGAGGAAGATGATCCTGTAGTACCAAACACTGAAAATGCATCTCGAGATTCAATGAAAAGTCAAAGGGAAAAACCGGCTTCTAATTCCAAATGGGAAGGCGGATCTTTGAGTTTTTTAGGCGGAGTTGAACCCAGTTGCCCATGCCTTGGCCAGCTTATGAATGGACTAACTCTTCAGCCTATAGTAGAGCACGGTTCGTTCGTCCTAAAAAATCTTTGTAACCCTTTCATCCTAATCTCATCTTCCTCAGAGATTATCAAATCCTTTAGGAGAAGAGATGCATTTCAGGTTTGCTGTGATGTTCTCATTCAGGAGGGAGCATCTTGGCTATGTTGAGGATGTTCTTGTGGATGTCATCCTAAAAATGTAAATGCTTGCAAGTTGTATTGGTGAGATGTGCAGCTTTTATTGTAGACTTTAGAGGAAGAAGGAGAAGGTATCTCGGCATAAAATGAGTTGTTAGACGAATCCTTATAGCTCGCTTGATTTTCGTTTAGTCAGACCCGGTGGCCACCTTCTTCCAGCAATGGTATTACATTAGCTGTTAGCTCGTTTTTGCCTCTAAAGAATAACACACAATGCAATACAAGGGAGTAATAATAATGGTACGCATACAAAACACTGACAAAGTTGCCTACCTCCATATCCCTAATAACATTAATATATTGTGAGCCAAGCCGACTCTTTGGTTAAGCTTGGGAAGAAGTACCCAGGTTAATAATGTTAAAAGTGTATACCACCTCTCTAGCAGTTGTGCCGACAGTACTTACGACGAGTGATATAATGATATACCTTTATAGCCCGGCAGAGGAATACCTTTGGTGAGAGAGTGAGAAGTCTTCATTGACTTGATCACCCTCTGGAAACGAGTCTAGAGAGACGAGGAGAATCCTTTAACCCTAAGTCCACTACATAAGGACCTGTTGCAAATCTTTATAGAATGTGCTACCGGTCAGTAAGGCACATTAAAGCATCATCCGATCATCTCCTCAAAAGTCAATCGTGTCTCGAGTTCTGAAACTGGTTGACTTACTTGTTGAACACTACTAAACAAATTTGATCTATCAGTGGCATGAAGATCGTACAGATAGTTTGAAAAAAAATATCTCGCTGTATTTGCAAAACCTTGAGTATGGGATACCCTATTTGTATACGTGAAAACGGACAGAGATCGGAAGTGAGATCAACCTGGTCTGAGATTTAGTACGTGTCATCTCAGTAAATTATTGTTTTTTAAACGAACAACATTCTTTTGCAAAGTTATCATTATTACACATCCGTCCTAAAAAATTGAAACACACCCTTTAAGTAAACTGCAAAAATTAACAAACTCTCGCCCTCCTAACAAAACGTATTTTTACCTTATTGCTAAAGGTTCGAAATTTTTGAGGAAGAGGAAAAGAGTGAGAGCCCCAAGTTGAGACTATTCACCAGTGCTAATCAGTGAGAAATAATCGATCGGTCATCCGTACGTGGTAGAACTACCAATTATGGAAGTGATGCTAGTGGGTGGACTCACTTGCCTTCCCCAGTAGCCTAGAGAAAGCAAGTTGGAAATGCTTGATATTATTGTGGATTGGACTCCATCCAAAATCATAAACTCTGGTTTGTAATTGAGTCAATCACCATAAAATTCTTCACCAACACCATAAATATTATCCCTTTAGTAAAGAAGCCATCTCCTTGCTGTAAAATATTATAATAAAACTAAATGACGAGAAGTGCATGCTGCCCATCTCACTTCTCCCCTTGCGAGTTTCCAACAACATGAAACAGTTAAAAGAGCTTCATACGGAGCATGAAATAGTATCAGACATTTCAAAACATCCTGATTTCCACACCCTAACCGTTAGATTTTTGGACAGAAGGGTTCACTCGAACAAATCATGCTCATCCATCGAATCCGCACATTTCCAAATGTAGAAGAAGTAAAGAGGCCCGCATGAATACACTGAACTAGCTGTAAAAAGGCAAGACTGATTTTTTGAAGACTGAAGCTAACTTTTACTGACCAAAAAAGCCTTGAATTCGCCACGTGGAATTATGAACCACTTATTTGTACTATTATGATACTTGTTCTACGAAGTGGACAGAAGTTATTATTTATCGCAATCATCATAAGAACGGCTGCAGCCGACTGAAAACTTTCAAGTGACATTCTAATTTTATCCAATCGTCAGTATGGGGTGGAATCCTACCGTGTCAGTTTTGATTGTGGTCATCGGCTTTGCATTGGTCATCATCGTAGGATCAATGGTCCCACCATCATCAGCCAGAATTCCTAAAGGGAGAGGTCGGGGGAGTAAATGGTGGTAAGAAATTTTATTCAGATCTCATCTCCTTCAGTATAAAAGAAGTTGACAATCTCTTTTTAATTTACACATTTAGGTTTAAAAAATTCTTTGAAAATCAATTGTTCTTTACATGTGATATTTTATGGTTATTTAAACTTTAAAAATTGTCATGTCCTTGAACATCAAAGGTATTGTGTTTGAATAGACGAAGGTGTAACGGAGAAACGGAACCAATTGCTTCCATTAGGTGGCCCTTAGAAGTTCCTTGAAAGCTTAAGAAAAAAATCTCTGTTATTGTAAATTATGCATGTGCATTCATACGGAAATACATAAGGAATGGCTTTGACCAAATATTTAAATTCCTTCATATTTTACGGTGCTGAGTGGTCATGTAATAAGGAGTCTGGAAGACACGATTACTTGCGCAAGAATTAACTCATTCAAAATTCCAAATCTCAGATTATCCGAATTCCATCTTTTAAACATTCTAAATCTCTGTAAGCCTTTTATTGTGCCTGCGTATTGTACTAATATAAAAGATTTATGAATTCTAACCTTTAAGCAGCACCAGTAGCTGTTCGAGTAATTACAAGTGCGTTTACAAACCAAATAGTGCCAAAATCAGTTGTTTCAGAGCCATTAATTACTAAAACATGAATGATCCAAATGTTGCACCCAGTTTTATTTTTTTATACAGTAAAAGTAGGCAATGTGCCTTGATTTTTTCCTTCCAACATTCCAGTTTTAGTTTTATTGTAGAACATAATTTCATTCTTTGTAAACCCGACTCGATTCATAACTATTTATGTACGCAAAGAAAGATTTCATAACGTTATGTTATGTGATTTCTATGTGATCGTGTGTGAATGTGTTTAGAATTTATAACAAGGATGGCTTCATTTCTTGTACCTGGTGGTGAAAAGGTATTTGAAGAATAACAAAAGCTAAAGTAGTGGCACAGAGTTGTTAGGAGGCTTGTTAGGCATTGTTGTGTCACAGCATGAATGCAAGGAAGTGGCAAAAACTTGGGCCCTGCTTTTATCTACTAAGGGGTCTAGAGTTTTGAGAGGTTTATTAGGGTGAGATTATAATATGTCCTTAGAGTTTGACAAGTTCGGGTAGAAATGTAATGGTCTCTGAAACCGTTTCTGCTGCAAAGTTATGAAGCTCGGTGTGCAGTCGTTTGCTTTAAATGCGTTTAAAATATAATTAAGGTGTAAAACATTATGTTTTAATTAATCAAAACTTTTTGTTGTGGTAGTTAAAAGTCTGAAAAATCTTCAACTTTAAAAAATATAGGCAGAAAAGGCTTCTTTGATTCTATACTGACAGAGATTTTTAAAAATTAAATGTAAAAATCCCAAACTTGACTCGACTCGTGCCACTCTGATTAAATTCCCTCCGCCTATGATACATGAAAAAATACAAGTACGCATTGATGAAAACAAATGATGATAAACCAGACATCATGACTCCCAAATCCATAAAAGGACAAAAGACTGTAGTAACGCTTTGTACATAATTCTAGAAGAATCTGACAATAAGTGTTGATGCAATCCATGAAGAAGACTCATAAAAGTAATTCAAACAAACATAAACGGGAAAAGAGCAAACATTATTCCTTATTTGTCCAAGTATTATATTGTCAGATTTAAGAGGTAAAGAAAGCCGGCCCTTGCAAGGGAAAAGTAAATCTCCATTCTTCTATAATCTTCCTCTCAGCTATTTAAAGTCCTCGATGGATTCTTGTAGAAAAACAGGACTAGAATTAAAGCCCTCGTATCCCAACTAAACCGTCTAATAAATTCATAGACTAAAGACTGACTTATGGGAATTTGAATTTGAAAGTGAGTGGGCCGAGCTTTAAGATTGTATTATAGCTCAAGTTATAGTTCTAAGTCTTATAATAACACTCAAACTTTGAGCATTTAATTTCATAGTCTCAAAAGTAACACTGACTGATGATAACAAAGTAAATGGAATCACCTCAAAATAATGAAGTGCCTTTTGTTCCATTCCGTTAACTTTTACTTTATGTTTTTTTTTGTAAAAGTCCTTTTGAAAAAAGGATTTAGTCTGGCACCAGGTTGGATTAATTTCAATCATTTCATTCAATCCACCGTCTGCCTTCTTTTATCCCTAATCTCATGTTTACAAATCATCAGACCGAAACGGACGTGTAGAAGTGAAGCACAAGAGAAAGGAAAGTGCATATGGGGTGAGCCTCTTTAAGGGAATTCAGAAAATGTTGATGAGTCTTAAAGTGTCACTTATACATATTTGTAGAAATGTGACATGACCGACAAACTCGTCTCTTTATCATTTCACATGGGAATATTATTGGAGTAGGGGCGTGATATAAAAAAATCATATAGAAAAACATTTCCACTCATAATTTGTGATTATGGGGGTTTACTGAAATTAAATTTGAATATTTCGTGTTTATAAAAGGTTAAAATAAATCATGAAAATACCATCAAGTGTACGGCACTAGATTCAGAAGACTTGAAGGAAATTTTTTGGACCAGAGACCACACGTTGTCATCCAATCAGCAGGTTGACAACGGTCATTGGTCATCAGTCTTTGCATTGGGTCCATTTCTTCGTTTGACAATAACCACTGCGGACTGCCTTTATTTGTATTTCCGCTGCTGAGGGACATTTAAGTGCAGATATGAAGAACATAAACGGAGATATGATTCATTGTTTCGTGGTCGTAATAAGCATTATCTATCATAAGTAGTCTCACACTTGTTGAATGAAAGAGAGAGCAAAGGATAGTACGGCTATTACTCTCGTATGTCATGTCTTGTCATGTCAACTCTGAAGAAGCAAGACTCTTTTTCTGAACAATCAGCTAGCCAAGGGCCGCACGACGATCAGGTAGGTTTGTAATTTTCTAGCTGAGTTATTCAGGCAGTGAGTGTATGGATTTAACACAATGACTGCAGCACAAAAGAAGCCATCGTTTCGTTCTGGACGAGTAAGGGAAGAATTTCTAAACTGATCATTCAGAGGCCCTATCGTTTCACTGATACTTTTCAATGGTGACAAGTTAATCCTTCATTTACTGACTCTTCGGTCATTGTTAATGTATTTGATGGGTCAAAGTGCCGTTTTTGTCAAGTCGACCTTCTTTCTCAAATCCTTCAGCAAGGGAAATGCCAACGTGTATGATTTGAGGTAGCGATTGTTGATGATATTGTGAAGCCAAGTTTATGTATTTGTTTCTTGCAAACGAGAACACGGTTATTTTGTTCCCTGCGTGCTATTCTGATTATATTTATGTTTACTAACATTAACCAGGGCTTCGAATGCCGAGACTTTTAAATTACAAAAAAGTATAAGCACCAGATAGAAACGAGCTTCATTCAACATATTTGTAGGTCAAACCTTACAAATTACAAGATTAGACTAATGATAAGGCAAGGGTATTTTTAATCTTTTGAAGAGATTCGTAATCTTGTCAAGAGAATATATCCTCGAACTTCTGAAGAAGGTTAAAATCTTAAGGAGACAAATGAGCGTTCAAATCACATACTGTGAGAAGCCTTTTCCATCTTCTAATCTTATCTGAATCACAAGTCCCAAAATGCACCAGGTATTTGACTACACAATTTGATAGTAAAATTTCAAAGGGTTAGAATACAAATATATTTGGAGGACACAAAGCAATAGAAATATGCGTTCGAATGAACCATAACGATTTTAAAAACTATTTTTTAATTAATGTTTGAAATAGAACTAATTTAAAAATCTTGTTTGTAACATCTAAGCCAGGATCAATAAACAAATTACAAATTAGAGCCCTACAAATTCTTGCGAGTAATTCTTGAGATTAAGAACGAACGCATGTAGAATTTGAATAACCCTTGTCACCGTATTTCTTCCCATCCCGTTCATTTCATTTCATTACATTTCTCACAAGAATATGATCTTAGAGCCCAAGAGATTCTTTCTCAAGTTGTTTTGTGATTGTGAGAAGAGCTAAAACTCATCGGCTATGTATAATATAATCCGTCTATCCTTTTATTGTGTACGAGGTATAAGAATAGAGATACGAGAAAGATAGAGACACTACAAGCCCAACATCAAAGCTCAAGACAAGTATTCAACAGATTCTGTTCAACGGCTACACAGGTTGTCTATTAGAATTCTCTCCAGTCTGGGAAGATAAAAAGCATCGACCAGGTAGGTAGTCTTGTACTTGGTTGTAGGTAGATTTGTACTTATCTTTACGGTAGAGCTGAGGACGGAATAATAAGTAATTCTATACACTCCAGCCCGGCAGAGGCATGTACGAGTCAGCATTTAATCTTTGAGAACATTGATGAATGAATAATGATACAAGGTGGATGGAACCTTTCTCCCTCTGAGAAACTTTCCAGCAATTCCGATGAGACAACTGGGAATTCATCTTCAGTCATACTCTGATAATTTTTTAATCGATTCCTTGAAACGTCTAGGATAGTCAATGGGTCTCCCAAAGGGTTAGGCTGCAGCTTTCTCAGTTGTACCTCACACCCTTAAAGCTACACAAATTAAGTCAAAGGGAAATAGATCGGGGCAAATATATGTATCTTGTGTATATGAGCAGAACTCGTCTCAAAGTCACAATATGTGAAGTTGAACGGACATGCCATAACAATTTCAGGTCTAACTGCCCACTTACATAAAAATGTAAATGGATGATGACATGAGCATCATCATTCTCTCTTTCTATTGACCACCTCTGAAGTAGTCCAACAAGGTTTGCACCAAAGGTTCACCTCCAGTTGACAATGACATTTAACCAGGGGATTTCTGTAGATTTCATGGTCTTGGTCTTGTTATATGCTTCCATTATTGGAACCTTACATTGGTATATAGTAAAGCCAACTCATTCATTAAACCTTTAGCACCGCAAACAACAGAGCGAGAATTTTGGAATGGTCTTTGACGAAACGCGTGTTATTACGACTAAATATTCTTTAGAATTCATTTATGGGGGGAAAATATAGAAATTTTATTGAATGAATTGTGTGATTTCACAGGGGAATTGCCAAAGTGGGAGAACCGAATAATCTAATTGTGAACTCGATTCGAGGAGGGGGTATCGGGGGTAACTACCTGGAACCCACGGTCCAAGCAGTTCTTCGTAAAAAGCAGCAACGTCTAGTTCGAGAAAACCGTGGAGTATTAGAAGCCATAGCCAAAGGAGCAAACGATGCGATGCTGGAGTGCAAACATCAATTCCGTAATCGGAGGTGGAATTGTCCCACAAAGTCATACTGGAGAGGCAAAAACCTCTTTGGAAAAATCGTGGACAAAGGTAAGCAATAACTTGTAATATGCAGAGAGTTTATGTTCGATTTTTAATAATTTACTGCCCATCTCTCTGTGCAAGAAACGCTTATGCAAATCCATTTCCTCTAAAATATCTATCAGTATCAAATTAGGGACTTTATTGCCCATACCTCAGCTTTTTTATGTCCACAGGTCATCTAAAGCTTTTCTCTTGAGGTCAACTCATTCTGCTGATTGTGGAAAGGACTTACTAGAAAATGAGAAGATGAAGTAAGAAATTAGACTTTTCTACGATGAAGAAATACGAGAGAGAGAGGGAGAGGATTTCATTGCATACGATTTTTGATTAAAGGCTAAGGTTTTATATGAGTGCGTGCCTGACTGCGTGTAAAATTATGATTGTGATGAATTCAGGTTGGACAGGGTTGAATGCAAAGTGGTTGGGTTTTGGGTTTCACCTCTCCTATCGTTATTGGAAGAAAGTGGTGGTGGTAATAATGCAATATTCAATAATATATGATGAAGGTAGGTAGGCTAGGCAGGTAATTCAGGTTCTGGGGTTTGAAGACTTGAGAGGATGTTGGAGTAAGTTGCAGTCCTCACCCTGACAGAGTGTAATAATATAAAAGCGGCTTTTCCGCCGACTAGACAACTTTGTAATAATCATGGTGGTAATAATAATAATAATCGTAGTAATCATACGAGCCAAGTGGATTGGATTCAGCCTCGCATCTACAATGGAGAGAAGCTTCTGATGACGACGGACCTTTTCCATTGAACATCTTTTAGATTTGAGAAATCAAGCCTTTTGGCTTTTTCTGGAATAGTTATAGGAGATGAGGTTTTATTAGAGGCATGAGAGTAGAGGGAAGTGCATATCTATGACTAATAAAACAACTTCATTCCACCAAACTGGGAAGAGGAGGCTTAGATTTGGATAGTCCATGAAATAATGAATCCTTGGATGTTGTTCAAACTTGGAATTAAGGGTGGAAGTCTTGTGAATTCTTAATTCATCCATGATATGCATGATGTATACAAAGTCAACAAATTGCCTAGACACCACCATGCAGAGCTTGTAACAGGAAGAATGGACAAATATGTATTTGGATGTATGCGTGCCTAGCTTTGGTGGGTAAATAAAATAAGAAATTACTCGAGGACACAAAAAATTTATGCTTTAATAAGTTCAGACTCTTTCAAAAAGGAACAGATGGAATTCAGGGGTCTCAGGAGCGGAACAACAAATCTAGGAGGGAAATTATATTTTAATTCAGCTTAATTGGCAATTCCACCTTTTTCAAGAAACCCAGCCCTCCAACTTGATTCTTTAAAATGATAAATACAGAACAATTTTAATTTCCGGGGAATGGATAAAACAGTTTCTCCAGCCTTAGAACTTAACTGAACTTGATGTGGACTTAATTGAATAGACGAGATGAATTTCACTAACTTCAAAACACCGTCTTGTCCCTACTTCCTCGGTCTACTCAACTTGTTCAATCTAAAGTTGGAATTGCAGTTGCTGATGATGATGAGGATGAGGATGCATCTAAATACTTTATACTATTAGCTCCGGTAGACATAGAGGTAGAATGGAAACATCATTCCTGGATAGCGACGAGTCTTTGGAATATAGTAATAATATTACAATCCTGAAAGAAGAGCCCGTATACACAAATTTTTGATTACATTATTACTACATGGTCGATGAACAAGCATTTATTATGGATGGAGCATGGAGGATGTATGTATGCATATGATGTGGACCACAAATCTGAGCAAAGAAAGCGTAAAAGGTTAAATAATCTTCTTAGTGTCTGAAACACAAGTCGGTCTTTGAAACCAAAGTAAAAAGTGCATGAGGCAGGGAGGTATGTTCAGACCCTTCCCATTCACAGCCGGCTGGAATTAATTACAAACTATGATCCATTCATTTGTCATGACCAAGCCCGTGATCGTGGTCATTTAAAAAGTGCTTATAACAAATCCCATAAAACATCATTATTCCTTTACAAAGGGCAGACAGGCAGGATGGTATAGGGACGTACAGGTATAAGGGAAGGAATCAACTTTCTTAGGCATCCAAAATTAAGATAAATAATTTTTTTACCTCCTACTTATCTTGTAATATGATAATATTTTTATATATTTATAGCAAGAGCTTAAATAGGTGCCAGCCCCTTTTAAATTTTATTCAATTCCCATACACTCACCAGAAGAGGATCCAATGATGGGAGTATATGGCATGGCTTTAGTATAATATCATTATGTAATTAGGCAATGTAGCAACAAAATAAAAGCAGCCTCTTTACACACCTGTCTATTTACAATGTAATCCTTGGCCTATTCATTCCACGACGGGTACTAAAAGAAAGATTTAAATTGAGTTGCAATGCGACGTCTAGAATCGAATGAAATGGTTCTTCAAACTAGAAGACGTCCCTGTCATGGAATCTCACACACGTCTAGAAAAATAACAAATTACTCTGTCAGACAAGTCAAAACATATTTTCCATCTGAGATGATGGTGGTCTCGTAATTTATATTTGACTTTGTCTTGATGGTTCCCACTGCCACATACCAAACACTTTTTCCTCTTGGACAGGCGAATCGGATTTTATAGAGTATATATGCAGATTGTGAGAATGATATGCACAATTATAAGAATTTTAGAATCTAACCCTTTAGCAAATAAACTATAGTCCTAAGTTTAGTTCAAGTTTTACACATAAATACAATTTTGAAAAGAGTTTTCAATTTTAAATATTTAAAAATCCAAATCAGTAACAAGTTCATGCTGTATGAACGCTGAAGGAGTAACGGTTCTTGAAACTGATCTGCATATCTGCTCTGTATCTGCATACCAAATTCAGACTAATTATTTATATGAAGGAGAGATGAAGATGGGAAAGTACCAGGGGCGAAATTGAGCTTTGATAGAAACCATACTTACTGAAAACAACAAGATTTTGTGCTTCTGTATAATTATACGTTATTAAATGCACGTTTTGTAGATATCAAATTCTTCCTCGTGTTTTTTTTCCCTCAGGTAATAAGTTGTTCTGTTGGTGCTGTGCTGTAGGAAAAGATATAGAGAGAGTAGGAGTTAGTGGTGGTCACTGGTTTACTACCTTTCGTAAATGCCGACGAATATCTTCTCAGTCAAATTTTGAACATCTTTGAGCCTTTCTTCGGGGAGGTATTCTAAATTTTAATGCATCAAGTATCAGACCCTGCACCTTTTCTTATAAAGATTGGACTAGTGTTATTACACTGTAGTACATCTTATTTGGGATAGCACTACTGCTACCCTGAGGTAGCCAAGTTTTTCATTAGAAATGAAGATGCTTTGCTACTAGTTATAATATAGTAGCACATTGTCTTGAGGAGAGTGCTTGCATTGCAATTATCGCGAAAGCTGAGAATCAGCTTCAGTTTCCCACGTTATCTTGATTAATTCTAAAAGGTAATAATATTTCATTGATTTCCTCAATGTTGTCTAAAGTCTTCTAATTTGGGAAAGTCAAATAAATAAGTTTACAAAGGAGTTCATGAGGGTGCATAAAGTTTAGAGTTAAGTAGCTGACTCTCTGGATGCATTAGAAGTTAGACAACGTGAGGACAATTAGCAAAGTAGTATTTTATTGAGTTTTTGGCAACTATTAAGTGAATTAGGGGCATTTAGATCTAGTTGTTTTATGTGCTCAAAGTACCGCCGGACAGAGCGAGAGAAATGAAACGTTGAGAACCAAAGTTGTTTTGCTGTTGATGTTTTAAAAGTTGTACCTTCAGGGTGGTAATGGCTCTTGCCAAACACCTGTGGCTTTTCTGACTCGCAGATCATGAAAAATTCAAATGAGTCTTCCACTCTCAAATTTAAGGCCGACCAAGTAACACTTGTCCAGGATCCGCCTTTATATCTTTATAGCTGGTCCTAGAGGACTAGAGCAGAGTAGCCTCGGAGTGGAATGATCCCACTGCAGATTCGACGATCCCCTCTTGCATTGTTAAAGGAGTCTTGATTATTACTTGCCTATGCGTTTACAATAATTAGTTACAATCCTCGAATTAATGATCATGTATTTTTTACTGTTGTTTTTATACGGATTTGGTTTTATGAGCTGAGTTGAGGAATAAACAATAATATTGGTTTGGTGGATGAGAGTTTTTGACTTCTAACTTGGGGAGCATGATGAATTTCTGGGCTTTTGCTTGCGTGATCTAAATCGTTTGCATTCATTAAGTCACTACATCGTGGTTTACCTGTTGAATGCCGGGTGGGCTCACTATTCTTTAAAGATTTTACTAGATTTGAAATATTTAAGGACCTTGCCCAGGTATTGGTGTAGCTCGCCTGGGTATTTATGTATTCTTACTTGGTGAAATATGAGTTGTCTCCGGGATATTTATGAAGTCATAACATATTACTGTACTTCAGCTTGGGCTGTGGGAACTGGGTTCAGCAAACTAGTAAGGGGATTTATAACGATAAAGTTTCAATCGTAAAAATCGTTAAAGGTATACCGTTTCAAGATTTGCATCACTCTTGATTACCACAGCAGAGAATGGCGCAAAAAAGTGTCACCGAGTCTGGTGAATGGAGTCATTTTCCCAAATGAGTTGCCTGCAGACGTAATGTTTCTCATTTACTTAATTCTGTCGAGCTTATGAAAAGAGTACATAGGATTCTCAAGACGTCCGATGAGAGAAGTTGTGTTGTGGGTTAAACTTAATAATGATATTTATGATGATAATGCAGTAAGTTAAACCTGAGCTGAGAGCCCCCTGCAGAGTGCACCAAGCTGTGACCCTTCTACACCAAGTGCTAACTTAATTTCTTGGCCTGTGCGACGCTGCTTTGGTGGTTTTCATATCAAAATTCTACAAACTCACCATCAAAATTATTTCTCCTTTACAAAAAAAAATCTTGCTCCTTACATGAAAGATGTAAAGAAATTTCAAATCCATTTAGCAATTCCTCAAAAAAAGCAACGTGTACAAAGAATAGAGTTGGTCAAAGTTTATCCAACAAAAATCGTCCGTAATCTTCTACCACACATTTCAAACGAAGGAGTGTATTTTTTTAACCCTACATACTTACTTTACGATGAGTTCGATGGAGGTGGAAATGAAAAATGGAAACCCTGATATTAGACTGTTACCTAATAGCCCAGATAAGATCTAAATCGAGCCCTGTGTTATAAATCATAATCTGTTTCGGTCCCTCACTCACTCCTAACCCTTTTCATTCCATATAGTATACTGATTGTAAGGAAGAAGACGAAGTGGATTATTATAAGAAAGCGGAAAAGGCTGTACTGTAGACATAATTATTTTTAAAAACCTAGAGATTCTTCCTATAAGGCGGATGAAGTTGAGTGTAACTTGACTGGAGTGAGAGAATTAGGGCCTTTCTTGCCAGCAGGCTGTAATAACTTTATTTTTTTAAAGTTGGAAAAAAAACTCCGAGCTGAAAAAAGTTCTGACATGCGAGAGAGTAGATATGTGTATATTAAATGTTCATAGAGAGTAGTATTATGTAATGTGATGATTCTATTTGTATATGAAGAAGAGATGAGGGTAGATAAGCCTAATTGTTACATTAACACGGGCGACATTATCGCTCCTCCGTCTTAGTCCTTTTTCTGCCCCCGTCTCCGGCCATTAAAGGAATCCACACTCTGGAGAACACACGTATAATCTATGTGAGATGAGAGCATGGAGGATGATGATGTATTGTCTAATCTAATTTTCCCTTCTACTGATATCGCTTTTTTCTATCAGCCTCTCTCTCTCCTGTACACAACATAAAGATAGACGTCCTTGTACCTGCATAATAGAGTCAATATCCCCAGCAGGCTTTTGAAGGTAACAAAAAGAGACAACAGATATGATAACGTGTGTATCAAAATGTTGGACGTTGAATGTGTAAGGCATTCCGATCTCATGTGTCAGATGTCATTTTTTAAGGGAAAAATTAATTCCTTACCTTCATCATCATCCCCTGGTTTATCTGATTATGCCGTTTCAGTAACGTTATTATTAATAATACGTATATTTTAGACATTAAATTAATAAACGGATTTAGATCTGATTGTCAGATAAGACAAGGCATGAGCAAAGGTACGTCAATTCCTCCCTTAATGCACTCCAGCAGGTCCTCAAGTCTTGATTCTTGAATACTTGTCGGCGTTTGAAGGCTGGAGCATGGACTATGGGCGCATTACCGGATTCTTTTGTCCCTTTATTTTTTTAACTTGGAGAAAAAAATAGGGTTGAGAATGGAGAAATTTCCCATAATTTGTTACATTCTGTATTCATTTTTAAGGAAATAAAAGGACTTTTACCTACAGCAGAAAAAAACCCTTTGAAAGTACTCTGGTAAAATGAGACTCTGTGGATAAAAAATGTAACAATGTGGGCAATAAGCAGGCCGTCTCCCTTTACCCACGAGGTTCCTTGTTGATTTATCTTTTCGTTCCAAAAATACCAAAAAACGCTCTTTTGTGCGTGTACATTGTTGCTTTTCATTAGGAAGTGAAAGGGTGAGTATAAGGTATAGCTCTATGTTGTTTTAAATTGGCTGATCAACTGTTTCGCTCTATTTGAGCCTAAAATCATAAATAGACCGATCCACATCCAAGCCGAGGACTATACACCATCCTTCCCGATAAAGTTTCGAAATACCTAGAATTGTCTACTATTACTTAAGGACTGTATGAAATTTTTGGACATTTATGATTCTAACATCTTCAGTTGAGAGGAGAGAAATGGATGGGATATTGGATTCTCAATATTACCAATACCACCCACCCGCAGCGAAGTGACCAAGCGGATTTTCATCTCAGTTATCAGAATAGAACAGCCTCGCGTTTAGTCAGGATTTTCAATAGCCAATATTGTGTTCTACGACCCTAAATCTATTTCCCAATTTTTTGAGACATTGAAACAGAAAGTAGGAGTGCATGTCTATTGATGAGAATTAAAATATTTTTAATACATCAGACCGAAAGAGTTTTACATTCCGTTAAGGATTTGTATTTGTTGGCAGTAGTAGAATTTTAAGATTAGTGGTTGGCTCTTGTCTTGATACAATTTTGTTTGAACGGATGAAATCCCCCAGCTTTATTATTTTTTGTCCAAGATGCTTTTGTATTTGTTGTTGAGTAATCCACAGAATGAGCCAAACATGAGCACATGCATGAGTAACCGATTGACAACTCTCTCTAAAGCTTTTTTATCCCTTTCATTTCCCTCATTCTTTAGCATAAGAGATTGGGGAGATGATGGAATCGGATATATTGTAGAGGTTGAACTGTATTGCATTGCAGCTATTGGAAGATTAGTTACTTCTTGGGATAGAGGGCTTTGAATCAATCTATTTAGTCCGAAGCGAAAAGGTTGCCGGGTTTTACAAGCTTTTCTTTGATGCATTATTCCGTTTCGATGCCTTTGAATGTATTTGTGAGGACGGGATTTGAATACTTTTTCAAATCGGTGAGGAGATTTTTAATTTACAACTTTCTATCCTTTGGTTTTCCAGGTTGTCGAGAAACATCGTTCGTCTACGCGTTGACAAGTGCGGCGGTGACGCATGCAGTGGTTCGGGCTTGTAGTGAAGGCTCCATAGAGTCTTGTACCTGTGACTATAGACTTCATAACAAATACAGCAGGTCTATGACCCCTGACCAGAACTGGAAGTGGGGGTCATGTTCAGACAACATTGAGTTTGGCTATAAGTTCACAAGAGATTTTGTGGACGCTGGGGAGAAAGCTAGAGATATGAGGGGAACAATGAACCTTCATAATAATGAGGCTGGTCGCTTGGTAAGTTAATAATTTATTTAAATGTCTAAACCTCCATGTTTTTTAAAATTAATTGCTGTAATGATACATGCATTATTAGTAAAACAACTTCATTTTAATTATGAAAATTTTCCTTCTCGCATGTGGGACGCCTGCATAGTTTCATAACAGAAGGTGTCAATTTCGTTAAAATTAAAGAACTGTTTTCATGAATTATGTTAGCAATTCATCATGGAAGTGCTTTTCAACGTTATGCTAGATCAATTAGTTTTTCTCTTCGATTTCAAAGTAAATTTCCAACTTAAATCTAAATCTTGTTTGAGTACCAATTTCTTTGTTTTTAGTTTTGAAAATTGAAAAGCTTGTAAACATTTGCCAAGCAGCTCATCCGTTCTTAGTCCATTAAGAACGGAAAAGATTTACTCTGCTTTTTTGGTAACGCAGCTTCTCAACTAAATCAGGTCCTTTATGGTCACATTTTAAGTCTGCTTAAGTGCAGTGTGCTTTTAAAGAAGTATTTGAAATCACACCCAGCACACTAATCTTATGACTGACAGTTCAATAAGCTACGATGTTTGGGAAAATCGCATGCAAACGTATAGTAACAGACTTATTCTTAAAAACATATGGAACTACTAACAATATATCCAAGAATATATTGAAATATTTAGAATTTGTAATAAGACTTTTTTTTTTAATTCTTTTTTTAGCATGTGCAATCCTTGATGCGGCGACACTGCAAATGTCACGGAATGTCTGGTTCATGCACAATGAAGACATGTTGGATGAGACTTCCCCATTTCAGAGAAGTCGGAAATTCAATAAAAGACCGTTTTGACGGTGCGTCAAGAGTTCTCATGAGCAACGCCGGTAGTTTAAGAGACATTGGCCGAGGTGGACGATCTCGGTATAAATTTCAATTAAAACCTTACAATCCCGACCACAAGCCACCCATAAAGAAAGACTTGGTGTTTTACGAAGACTCTCCAAATTTTTGTGTTCGTGACCAAAGATATGGGGTCACAGGAACGGTAGGTCGAGCTTGTAACGTGTCTTCCATGGGGGTTGATGGGTGTGACCTTATGTGCTGCGGAAGGGGATACACAGTGACTGTGAAACAAGTGGTTGAAAGGTGCAAATGTACTTTCCAGTGGTGTTGTCAAGTGGAGTGTAAAAACTGCACGGTCACCAGAACATTCTATACGTGCAAATGACTCACTCACACATTATTGATATCAAACAATAAACCCTTTGAAATCCCGATACCTATGATACTGAATCCCACAATGTTCATAGCATTTCATTTAACTAAAACTCTAGATAGCTAAGAAGCTCCACAAGAATTACTTTGCAAGTGTCCTATCTGTTTTTCGTGCTCAAGACTCGAAAATGTCCCAAACCGCTCGGAAACTACACGAAAAGCCGGGATAAAGAGAGCCGTTGAAAATTACAAAAAAAATCAAGTTGTAACAAAAGTCATTATTATTTGTGTGTTAATTTATTATGTTTTAATATCAGTATTCAAGTATTGTGGCTCTGGATGTAATTAAATTCGTAATAAACACCGTAAGTAGATTAAGTCATACTACATACAATTGTGTTCTTTTGTACTGTACTGTATTCTTAAAATCTTTCGAGTTTTCTCGTAGGTCTTTTGTATGAGAGCTTTTATAATTATACATCTCTTATCCGTCTATAAAGTAAAAAGGCTCAAGGTGAGAAATTTAGGGTGTTCATGGTACTTAAAATGCTTACTTAACTCACCAAACTGACGATTAGATTTCTTTAGAATCCCCACAAACGATTGCCCTTTCGCAAGTAGTAATTACAATAATGATTGCATACTTTTAATTGCCGCTGTAAGGGCAACAAAATGTATGACTATTTAATTTAAAGATGACCAACCCTGTGTACAATAGTAATTTCAATTTCCAAGAATGTAAAGACACCCCGTTCACAACATTACAAGTATTAAGATTATTATAATGTGGATTTAGAATAGTTTTACAGAGACTATATTCTTGTAAATAATCATGTAAGTACCGTGTATAAATACGTGTGAGAGGATAGAGTAGTATTAACAATGTTAGAGAGTGTCTTGATGCGTTATAATAATATCTAACTGAAGTATTTGTTCTGACTTTAGTTTGAATGCGTGTGGCCTTTTTTAAAGTCTAATAATAATTGTTACAAATGCTGGTCTCAAGGGTTTACAATAGATAAATATAAAGATTGAAAAATTCGAGTAACTTACAGATAAACAACTCATTTCGGTTCTTTCCTTCACTGGCTCACCAATAGTTATCTAGCTGTGTGTAACTGCTCATGCAAAAAGCGGTCAATAAATTCATGTAACACATTTATTATCATTCAATCATGACGGGGGAATTAACTATCATTAATAAAAATCACAACATGGAATGTAAGACACTGTGACGGGGTGAGTGTTTCCAAGGGCAGAATGGATCACCTGGGATTCTCAGATCTTCGTTGATAGATGCCATCAGAGCTAATTCTAATAGAATTTGTACACCAGTTGGTCAACCTGACTTAATCCTCGTACTGTGCTTATCTTCACTGGCTTCAACATCACTCACAACTTGTGCATTACAATATTTAGAATATAAAAATCTACTCTGGTGTCATACTATAACGACGTTAAAAATTGATCAGAAATTCCAGAATTGGTGTAGCATGATTTTGGAAGTTTTGAATTTTGAATTTATGCTTTGAAATTAGTCCATTGTCATAATTTTAAGCGTAGGATAGGAAATGGGAATCAATCAATCAAGTTGAAAATCAATCAAACACCCAAGTCGTCAACATACCAGGGTTCGGTACTTCGGGAAATACTGCATGGTTATTTAAGCATTGAAAGCAAGGATTTGTAATATTTGTATAACTATGGCTGCATCTGTTTAAGCTGGAATGCAATAGGGACTCATTAATTAAGCTGTCCGTCTTGACTGTTGTACGTAAGACTATACCTTTAACTTTAAAAGGAGATTGGAGAATTAATTGATTTTAGTAATTGAATTTCGCCTGCACGGCTGCCACATAAACTGAAGTATGTGTTTCTGCACCCCTGTACAAATACCATTTGGTCATACCTACGGTCTTACATCTAGTCGTTTGTTGATGAGAGAAATATTGTAAAAAGGAGCAAAAGTGATTCATAAAAATATGTCTTAACCTCATAAAACAGCAGAAAATAGAAGTAGGTACAAGTTTAACTGCTTTGTGAATGAGTAGATCATGATGATGAAGATGTTATTACTTTTAGGTTTTAGCCCCAGCAGGGTGGATAATTAAGGAAGACCCATAACGAAATGATGGGTTTTTAATGTCTATTCAAAGTGAGATTATTGCAACCTCTTACAATTTACTGTGCACCCTCAATTCTATTCAGAAGTGTAATGAGTTGTCAGTCGTAAAAACTTGAAAGTGACTTTTCCTATCCAGCGTTTATGGGGCGAACTGTTAAGGGAAAAATATTTTATGGATTGGCAAATTTTTCGCTAATTCTCATCCCTCTGTAGCCAGGGTGGGCATTTTTTGCTCGGACTAATTTACAAGAGCATCATTTCTCAAATAAATGCAGCATACATACATCCATGCTCTACTTTGAGAGTTGAAACACACATACAATGATTCCTTGACTTTATCAAAGGGAATTATTTATAAGATACGGGATTCCTCTGGAATTTAGAAACATTCACCTCTCCAAGTTCAAGTTGAATGACTAAATAAAAATGGAACAACCGCAAACAAATTCTAGCTATAATATCGGCTGCTATTGTTTGGGAACTGTCCAGCAGGAATATTATGAAGATGTTGTGAAGGTAAATGCGACGGGGATAGGAAGAAGCTTGCTGATGAGGGACCAAGGGGTAAACGTTGACCTCCTGTGGTCAAGTAAGGGGAGTCCATAATAACTCATCATCTCCACAGGAAATCAGGAGGAGGTTATGTCTTTCAGCTTTTCCTTCGTGGCTTGCCTTGTCCAGTCTGTCCATCCACGGACCTCCCATTTTGCACCGACCACTGATCACCCTCATCATCTTTAATATCGTTATCATCAAGTCATCAACCTTATCATCAGCGTTGACAATTTATTATGTATTTAGAAGTATGGAGAGTTTTTATTTTACGCCAATCCGACGAATTCACTATATTATCCTGGACAATAAAACCCTATTTGGATGTACAGTTTAAAATATGATGATGATGATGGTCCATGTTCTTAACTTTGACCAACTGATAGAAACGATTTAATTTTAAAGTTTTGAAACGTATAACTTGAAACGCTAATCCGAAAATGTTAGGAGCCGTATTTTATATTCTAACATATGTGACATAGAATTCATGACTTACTTGGCTCCCCCAGACTCTTTAACCAATGTCAATAATTTACGGCTTCCTATTTCATTGTTGTCACAGTTGTAAGCACCTTGTCCCCTTTGGTTGACAATTACCATCATTTCCGTGTTCGTCTTTCCACAGCCATTGGTATCTGATAATAAATTGTAGACCTTTTAAGGAGGATGGTTATGTGGGAATGTCTGCTCTCCGTTTCTTTACATTTGTAGATAAACCTACTGACTCCTTAAAAGTCAAGTCCCAATGGACTCATGTTATAGTCCCTTTTCATTTTAAGTAAAAGTCGTTCCATTTCAGACTGACTGACAGCTTAGCTAATTAAATGTCTCATTTTCGGGCTTTTAACTTGAGGAGATGCCTATCTGTTGAAGGAGGTCCTCACTCCCTCGGTGCTTGAGGCTTTCACAACTTTCAAATTCAGAGTTGTCTCAATTCCTGTCCCTTCATGAGTGCAGTATCACGCATGCAGCAAAGGAAATTGTATTAACTCTACTAGTTGCAAGAAATGAACTAAAAGCTCACAAAAGTTTTACGCAATCCCTGTGTGTATTATTACACCACCGTGGCATTGTTAGGCTCGTTAACAAAACAACCACTTGTCATTATTTATCCAGAAAGAAAGAGCCACTTGAGTTCTACAAGAGAGAGGAACGAGATGGTGGTATTGTAGTCTCCAGTTTAAATGTAAATAATACTTATGAAAGTAAAAAAAAAAATCAACAATCTTAATTCACAAGGGTAGTAAGTAAATAACCCTGACTTTTTTGGCTCTTCAAGCCTTAAACACAATGAAATGATATGGTCTTGGAGTCAATAATAAGAAGCTTATTATCACGGCCGTAGGAAATGCTATGTGATCATATGGTGTTTGTTCAAATGAGACTACAAAAAAATTCATATCTGTTTACAATAGCTTTCCCTCGATGGGGAAATTGAATTTATTGACAATGACTACAACTTAAAAACATGGTGGAGGCTAAAGGGTGTTTCCCTTAGCTATGATATTGAAACTGACTTGTATACTCTAAGGAAGTATTAAAACTTACAAGCTAGTATAAAAATCTCCCATACGATACGACACGATCAATTCAAACTGTCTAGCCTGATAAACTAACACCAGTCAGTCGTCACTGCAGAGAAAACACGATTACTTAATATGAAATTTTATTGTTTAAATACGCTGAGGTAAAGTTGATGATGCATTTATAAAACACATTTACATAATTAGAGGGGACGACAGGAAGCCGAAGTAAAGCTGAGTAGTCGTGAATATCGATTTGATACAATACATTTCTCCTTCACACACTATTTGGCACTTGAGAATTCTCTCCAAGTGTATTTCCACAAGGTTTCTGCTACCTAAGAAAGATGCACATGGTGAAAGGCATTGGGTGCGGGTGGTGCGACAAGAACTTAGTACGTTAGTAAAAATAAATAAAATACAATGTATGCAAACATAATTCTTAAAAATTAACTAATTTAAGCCTAAGGATTTACATTTAAAACTCCAAGTTTGTTCATAAAAATTGTGTACATTCTAAATAGAGCTATATGGGGATTATCTACAAGTATAAATGACTTTCTTATAAGTGCAAGTGTCACAAGTGACATCACAGCACCAGTGGAACTTGCATCGACAGTACTCCTTAACTTTGACAGTTCGACGAGTGTAGCCCCTTCCGCAGCACAGAAGATCACATCCATCCACTCCGTATGAAGTGGCATTACATTGTCTACCTTGGGTGCCCAGAGAGCCCGCTTTCTTGTTCGAGGGACAAAAATCTTGAGATTCATCGAAATAGATTAGATCCTCCTTCTCGGGTGGCTTGATTGTTAGCTCAGCGGGAATGAGGGATTTCCCATCATTCCCTGGAATCACTTTGGCTGCCCCGTCGAATTTTACTTTCAAGATTTCTCCGATCTCACGGAATGAGGGAACTTTTTGCCAACAAGTCTTCAGCGTGCAGGACCCTGATAGTCCGTGGCATTTGCATACAAGCCTCATGTGGCTCTTCACCGCCTGTAAAAATATAATCTTGTGTTAGTCCTGTAAGAATTTCGTTTCAATTTAGCTCCAAGAAAGTTGAACAGAGAGTTAGTAGATAATAGTAACGGTAACGGATTGGTATATATAAGTGAGTGATGACAAGACAAGACAAATCTATCTTGTCGTCTATCTCATCAGATGACATATTACGGCACTTATGCTAACGAATTTCATCAGCCAAGAGTCTATTTATCATCTTCGATAGATTATAAGAAGGATCATCAGCCGCCAAATCGTCCAAACGATTTATATATAAATTCATAGGTAAAAAATAGGAAATGGTGGTGGAAAGTGAAGGGGCTCTTATTTTTCTATCCCAAGTCTATAATTATAAGAGAAGATGAGATGAGACATACCAATCGACCAGCTTCGTTGTTATGCAGCAACATGAGGCTCCGAATATCACTCCGTCTTCGAAATTTGATGTCCAGGATATCTTTTGATCTCTCATAGCCAATGTGGACATTGTCTCCACAGCCACCCCACTCCCATGTCCCATCCGTTGATTTCCCTACCCATAAAAATTATACTTCATTACCCTACTGCATTTAAAATCTACCAAGATCACATCTCGATGGAGAAAAAAACTCAGAGTTGAAAAACCAACTTGGTGACAACACCATGAAGACTCTTGGAGCCTAGAGTTTCGTTAAAAAACAGTGAAGGCTTTTACATTGGAATTTGTGGAAGAAAAATCCTTCCCTATCCGTGAGAAAATCACAAGTTGGGAATTTTTAGAGGCATTTCTTCACCTTGGATTGCATTCCGAAATTATTTATTATTAGAATTGGGGAATCTCATTGAGAGGAAATTGAGACGTTTGGATCAAAGGAAACGATATCTCACCTGAGAGTGTACGGTCACAAGGGCAATCTTGAACTTGACCAGAACTACACGCTTGGGTCACAGCAAAGGTCACTCCAGCTGCTGTAATAGCATGTACATATGCTGTCTCTCTCGTGTCTGAAAAAAATAAGAAATAAAATTCATGACTTGATAAATTAACATTTAATTTAAGATATTATTCTGAGCTCAAACCAGTTCTCGGGTAGATTACAAATTACATAGAACAACCTGTTGCTCAAATTTGACACTAAATGGCTCATAATGTACTGTAGTAGATGAGACGACATCTTCAAATACTCGTTTTATTTGGCAAATGGAATTTTCAATTTATTTCTTTTATCCCTAGTGATGGAATTATCGGTCATAAGATGTCAAATTAAGGAATGAGATGAAATTTTAAACAAATTCAACTCTTCTTTTTGTTTGGCTATCCAATCCTGTTGTTGTAAATATGCTCAAGTGTGTATTAACTTTTCAAGTTAAATTGAAGTGTCGAGGCTCGAGAGTAATAACTTGAGTTGCAGCCGTTGCAGGTGCAAGATTTTTTTAAGTCTAAAAGGGACGAGATACCAAATACCACAGCTTTAGGATCCAGTAAAACTGATCAGTTTTATATGGACGTCTTACTGATTTGTAATTGATAATCGTTAAAATAGAATATACAATCTTCTGCATCTAGAAATTAAGTCCCTATAGTAGATATTGAAACTTTACAACTCAACCTTGGGTTGATCAACTTTAAAACGACGAATTAAAATTAGGGAAAAAATCGAATTAGTTCAGATTGAATGATAAATTCCCAAGGACTGGATCTGTGATATCAAGAGAAAGAAGACAATAACAATGACAATCGAGAACAATCGAACACCCCTGTGGAGAACACCACAAAAGTTGACACTGTTCAATGACATGGCTTTAAAGAAGCCTCAAAATGATGGATTAGGTCATGCTCTATCTCAGTAAATGAAATGAAGAATAGATTTGTACTCGGACTTGTCTACATTATTATTATTAAGATTACAACAAATGGTTTCTTAAGACATTTTACAACTTAACAGCATCTCGGAATCAACAGACAAGCCCTGTCTACCTGGTGCATCTCATTCTTCCTCTCTCTGGGAAAATGGACGAAAGGACTACGCTTTCCTTTCTGCTATTCTTTCATTCATGGAAATACGTGGAGATGAGTCGTCAGAAAAAATGGGACAATTGACTTTTTGTGGAATAACACAGGCTGTTGGGAAAACTAATTGCGTTGACTTAAAATATCTCAATTTTTCTTTAGTGTTTGTCATTTTTAAACCGTACGTATTTCCGTGCATGATAGTCAAACAGGGTTGGATTTTGAAATAAATTCATGCAAACTCCAATCTATTGGCTGTCAAAGCAGTTAAACCTCTAGCTAAACTCTATCCCAGCTTATTTAAGTGATCAATCATATTTAAACAAAC
Source organism: Agrenia bidenticulata (assembly GCA_034694785.1). Classification (NCBI taxonomy): domain Eukaryota; kingdom Metazoa; phylum Arthropoda; class Collembola; order Entomobryomorpha; family Isotomidae; genus Agrenia; species Agrenia bidenticulata. The sequence goes on along the minus strand of JAQFYM010000012.1, from coordinate 163,154 downwards.
TGAACTCTAACCCTTTCACTCAATCAGAGTTCCCCACGAAGACCCCGTCCGCAGTCCTCCATCACTATGATTGATGGATGACCAATAAATCTCGAGGAACAATCCGAAAACACACACAAAGATGTTCGAGTTGTAGAGAGGAGGAAAGCCCTACCATTTAATACTCATGCCTCCCACAACTCCTATTGAAAAAGCGATTTTATGAGTTTGCTTTCATTTCCAATTCCCCCCATTTCGTTAGTGTCCTTAAGAGGAAGAGCACTGGGCACTTTTTTAGACAGCGAAAACTGAAAAAGTGAACAACAATAGCAACAAGAATGAATCTTCAAGGCAAGTCTTGCCTTTATTGCAGAATAAATGGATGACCCAGCAAGGCACTAAATGGAGTCCAACCCGAGAGAAGATTTACTGCCGACAGACTTGTCAGCAACCTTAGAAATTCCCACGGTACTTCAATCGATGTGAGCAATGTTTAAGAAATACCTTTATACAATATGCGTTTTAAGGGAAGTCTTTTTTCAAAGGGACGGGTCATTGTCATTCAGCCATCAGTCGGGTTACTCACATTTACCTATGTGTGTATGTGGAGACTTATCTTTAGTGCTGGGACGAGGTTGTCTTGTTCTCAGATTTTCATCTTCACTCACACTTTCTTTATGTCGAAGGTTTAAATTCGATTATAACTTTCGTAGTGCTAACTCTATCATTTTTCAATTCAGAAACGACGAAGGAATTGCTTTCATGTTAAAAGTTATGCTAAACATTTTAGTTCTTACACGTTCAAGTGCACGGTTGATAGGTAAATTTAAAAAAAAATATAATAGTGAGTTTGTTTTCTAAAAATAAATAAATTCGACATACAAACACTCTGAAAGTTCCTACTCTTAATTCATCATTGGAAGGGAGTTTTTGAAGTTAAAAAAAAGCCTATGTACGTCATAAGTACGGAAGGCTGTTCTTCTTATCTTTATTTACTTCCTTATCTCAATCACCTTTTCTCATTTATTTCATCATTAAGCGAGCAAAGTCAGCTAACACATAGGATGATACACACTTATCTCTTCAATTTTATTAACGTCCCACCACTATTCTATACCATATCATCGGGTAGGCATGATGTGTGGCCTTTAAATTTTTACGAGTCTCACAACTACTCACAAGTTATTTAAAATCTCATACATATTCTTAATCAACACGACCTTGTTTTACTTCATTATGTATCCAGATTTCATCCCAACCAATTAAAAATATTCAAGAATCGTTATAATTGTTTTAATTTGAGAATAATTATGTCATAAATTTCGATTCTTATTGGGTCATTACCACTAGAAAATAATTCCTTGAATTGTATGGATGCACACACATAAGAAAAAAAATTGCACCCTGCACCGCACCCAGTACAAGAGAACTTGCACAGCTCAATTATTTATTTTAAAGATTTATGGATCTCATTACTTATCTCTCTTCACGTAATAAAAACACCTGGTCCTCATAAATTGAAACAATTAACCTTCTTTCTTCTCCACAGGCCAATCATTAATAAAAAAGATCAGCTACACAACAAACTCGATCTATTAAATAAACTCATTCACCCTTTTGACTGCCACTACTCTTTCAATTCAATGAATATGACTTTATTCATTAAAGATCCGTCAATCCTATTGCAGAACCCCAAGTTACTAGATGGACAATGCAAAAATTAAAAAATTAAAGTACGTGGAGCTGGAAGGGTCCAGTATATATCCGAGTAGTTATGCTGCTCAAGCCTGTTTTCTAATGACCCCACATTTTATTATAATACAACAATTCAGGATTTAACAGGTCTACGTGTCGATGTCGCTCTTCAGATTAGTAGAACCACAGACATGGGAGGTCTCTTTTTTATGGTGAAATGGATCGATACATTCGCAGACTCAAATCTGCAAAGCATGTACAATTATTACCAATTGGTTTCTAGTTTATAACTAACGTGTGAAATTAAATCACAAAAAAAATTCTACCGCTGTTTGCTATTGTAGGGTTTGCTATTTTTAATAGTAAAGTTGACTGGTTTTATGTAATATCTATGTTTCTTGCCTTCTGTAAGGCTATAGTAAGATTTTGCCAGTCCAGTTCTTCCATATGCAATTGACCTGGTATGGTAATTATATACACTCTGGTTTTTATCAAGATTAGTTTCAGGATATTAAAAAGTAAGAAGTAAGCAAAAATAAATCTGTAGCTCTAAAATGGGAAAACCTTTCTACCGTAATAAATGCCGGCTTGATTTGCAGCTGGAAATAAATCATTTGATATTTTTAGCAAAAAGGTGTGAGAAATCCCTCTTGCCAGGAAGCAATAAGGAAGCTCATTAAATTCAATGAGTTTACCCTGCTTTTTAGCCTAACTACGTATGAATGCTAATCTGATTCATTTCATTCAGGTTTACGCGGGTTGCAAAGTTTCTTTCAGCACATTATTAATAGGGAGATCAATGGGGTTAACTTTATATTTCTCGGAGCGTAAAATGATATCGAGTATACTTCAGGATATCTAAAAGGTAAAGGAAATAAAGGCTCGTTCTCTTGCATAGCAGAAACAGTATTATTCTGGGAATGAGTTCGTAAATTCAATTACTTGCACACCTTTGGCCCAGAAAGTTAGCGACGGTTCATAAAATTGTAACATGAACACATTGAAACAGATTCTGAAAATACAGAATATTTTCTGCATGATATAATAGGTTCTAAGTTAGTATAAACTGTAAGCAAGGTCAATTACAGGATGACCACCAAGGGTTCTCTGAGCTTTTGAGCTTTTGAATTTTACAAAGAATAACCCATTTGTTAAGGGTGACAATGAGGACGCGCAATAGTTGGTTGGAGATACATAACATTGACATAAACTCACCTCGAGAAAGAATACGTCGAATACTCCGTGGAAGAGAAGAACAGTTCCAATGACGATTTCGAAACTGGAATTGACACTCGGATGTAGCTATTTGGGCCCCTCTCCACGCCTCTCTTATCATCTCGGGTTCTTTGGTACAAAAACTTCTAACTTTTCTCCTATGCCTACGGCTATTTCCTTCTCTCCCGAGCGTTTTCCCATGGATGAAGTTCGTCGAGTCTCTCATACTCTGCTTCCTTCCTTTTCGACAAACTCGGGATGGGTCGATGAGTACATGACTCGACACTGTTGGCGATGCAAAGACTGAAGATAATGCTGATATTGATTCTGCACCCCTGCAATCATAATTTAAAGACACGTTAATTTAAAATCCTTTCGAATATTTAAATAGCTTCAATTGGATCCCTGAAACAAAATGCATTATTGATGAGATGAGAAAAGGAAGGAGGGTCTAAAATATCGATGTGTGTGATCTCGATTCCCATCTCGAAGGGTTGTGGTACATGCTGCATCAGCCATCAACTATAGGAATGGAGATAGAGCAGCTTCTTATCTCTCTTAAAAGGGCAGTTTGAAAAACGGGTAGATAGATAGATGTTACATGGAAGGATGACCCTTCATCCAGCCTGGTTGGAGTACAAGGTTCGTAGATTGTAGGTAAAAAGAAAGTGATGTGTAAGGCTCGTAAATTGTTTCTAAGGGGTAAACATTTGTCTTAAGAAAATATGTTAAGTATTTCCACTCTCCTCTCCGTCTGTTTATATCATTAATCAGACCTAACGCTTATAAGTAGCATGAGCTCACATTCTACACCACCACCACATTGGGGAAAATATGCCTGTCTGATTTTGACAAGTTCGGTCCTCGTTTTCAGAAATGAGAAAGATCCGTCAAATCATTACCGTTTTCAACTGATATTATTTTCCTAGTCACTACAAACCATAGAGCCCTCATCATGTCTGGGTGCAACAGAGTTATGAATTGTTTCTCTTTAGTCGGATGAAGGAATTTCCCCTAGTTTTCATAGAAAATTCCTCTCAAATTTAACAATCTGTAATTAGGGATTACACACAGGTAATTGCATTCTATTGTGAGCCTCAATGAGTATCATTCTGGATTCCGTAAGGAGCAATGTAAATGGAGTGACTCCAGCTACTAAGAAAGATAATTCCCCTGAGATTTACGACCATGATGTAATGCAATAGAAAAATGATAATTACAGGTCCTGAGTTACCCTAAGCAATTAGGAGCTTGGAATGGAGACAGAGTCCAGTAAATACTTATGACCCGTAGTAGAGACGCGATCTAGTCTAGCAGCACCTACTTCAAGACTTAATGACGCTCCCTAGTCCACCATTGTAATTTGGCAGGTAAATTCCTCAAATCTAAAACTAGCAAGACTAATCAAGTAGTAAACATACCCGTGTATCAAATGATATTATCACCACAAGAGCTATAAAATAATAAATCAATTTTCACGACCAGTCACCATCCCCATCAGATGGTTGCACCCACGTCAGAAAATCAGTAAAAACCACGAGATTCATAAAGTTTAGAACGACGTTTACTACAGGAGTAGTTTGAAGGTAGAAAAAACTAAATTGTTGTCATAAATCTTTCTGAATCCATTTCTCAGATGTGAGTGCAATAAAGAGGCATTAGAGAAACACTCTCTGGTCCTAAAAATCATAATGCAAGGTTAAGAATAGCGATAAAACCCAAATAATCATCCTCTTCTCGGAACTATGAGAACATTGGTTGAGTTCAGGTGAGTGTTTTTTATCCTATAAGTGTACATGGTTATAGGGAATTTTATGACGCGTCAATTAAATCATATCCCTTCACGATTTCGTTTCCTACATATTACAGTTCATGGAAATTGGGTTGGATTGGGTTGGATTCGGGAAAGTATTTTTGTTTGTGTACCATGCCATCGGAATTCCAAGAGTATACTGAGACATGGCCATGGTCTAGTTTGCTGCTTAGAATTCAAAATTCAAATGAATGCGAAAAACTGAGCTCATCAAAGCTGAGAAGTAGCAATGCATTCACCGTCAGTAGTAGAGAAGCCGTGAAAGATGATGGCTTACATCCCATACCGAATTGAACATTTACGACTACAACATTCTAGACTTTAGATTCTGTATGGGTGGGGATTGGGGATGACATCACATCGCATCAAGGATCAACAGTGTGTATTACAATACAATGGACATTTACATATGTAAAGATGCAAGGATCTGAGGATCTTATGTATTCAAATTGTAAATGCACTTGTGAGTCCATACCACATGTTCAAAACAGACAGACATTGCATAGTCAATTGGACTCTCACCTTCTCTCGAGAAATACGCATTTGAAAGAAAGATTTTTCTGGGTTTTGTTGAGCTGTTTGTCCCGATGAATTACGAAAAGGATTGGATTTACTCGCTACCCTAGTAGATGCAGGTAAATCAGTAAGAGTGTACTGAATAGCTTCGGTTATGATGCACACCATCCAAGTCACTAAATGCACAGGGTAGAGGATTCTCAAAGCTTACAGGAATAGATAGACAAGTAGACTCTTGAATATAATCCAAATCCAACCCCCTGTACAACCAGGACTCGTCTACAAGCAATCAACGATGAATAATATGTAAAAGGAAAGAAAAGAGTTAGTAAGTTATGCCTGAGTGAGTGAGATGAGATTGAGAATTGAGCTTTTAACTAAGTAAGCTCACTTCAAACCAATTTACCATGCATGCCTTAAAGGGCTTAACAATAATCCCAAATCCAAGGATAACCAATCCGTAGTCTTCCTTCACATTGCTCCCTTACCTGGAGGATATTGTAAGATTTTACCATCAGCTCTGTCCGTCAGGTACTGTACCTCCATGTCTATGCCCTGTGAGTGTGTGTATGATTAAATAGATCCCTTGTACTGTGCGTTGAGTAAAACTAAGTGTAGCATGGGGAAGAGGTGCATGTCATGACATGAGTAAAAATTTGACCGTAATGATAAACTTCGGATGCTCCAAGACTTAACCTAGGGTCAAATTTGGGTCCATAACGTACATACTAACAGCGTCCCATCTTTAAAAAAAGTAAATCATGAGTCCCTTAGAAAATAAAATTATCATGCATGCCACTGCAAAGGTATCTATCCAACCCTTGAGTCTACTTACCCTTTAACCTTTGTGCTTCTCCAGGAGAGGAATTTATAAAAAATTCTTTTAACAAGACTGGACCACACCAATCTTGGAGGATATTACACGCATCTGGACTAAATCATGGGCCGGGAATGGGGATATGTATGTAATGAAGTATGTTGAAGTTGGAAGTGGAATAAATAGATGAGCATACGGGAATTTAGAGGTAAGGATACGAATTTCGAAAAGCTGGGGAGAAGAGCAAGGAAGTCTGACAAAATATTAATTTGACTGTCAAATGAGGAAATGTTTAAGGACATACCCTGAGGAGAGATGAATTGAGGTAGCAATAACTGACATGACTAAGATCCAGTGAAGATCCATTATGATGAGGTTGAGGGCTGACTGACTTTGAACAACGATGAGAATGCTATGAGAGCTTCTTCAGATAATATCATGTTTTCAGGATTTGGTATTTTGAATAATACTGATGAAATGTTCTAATTTTTGAATGGGCTTATTTAATCATACTAAACAATTGACACTTGGTGGGTAAGGCCGGACAAGGAATAGAGTCTCATTGACCTGCGGGGTTAAAAATCACAACTAAAGAGAGTGTTCAAACAATTGACAATAGAAGCCAAACCAGTTAATTTCACTCGGTGAGTTCGTCTTGGTTGTATTGCACAGGTAGGGCTAATAAAATATTTGAGACAGGATGATAAAACAGAACGAGTTGGTTTTTGTATTGTTCCTTCACGTTCAGATAGGACACAGTAGCAGTTGGTTATTGTATTGTGTGCAATATAATAAAGTGATATAATTGATACGACAATTCACCACAGTCAATTTGAGGTTTTAAAATTGTCCAAATTTAGTCAACATCAAAGCTTATTCAACAATGTTTGCCAAATGGGTAGACATTTAAGGGTAAAAATCTGCAGGTGGGATGATCAGGTTTTATCCAAAGGAGGATTGGCCCTGCCGTGAGTTTCTGTGTGGGTCCATGTTTGTAGGTCTATCTGATGGGGGAGAACTCATTAAATTAAATTATTGAGGAGGTAACAAATAATAAAAATAATAATATTATAATCAAGGGGTAACAACAACGAAATCTAATCTGGTATCATCAAAAATGTCCGTCATTCTTGACTCTCTCTTGAGCCAAGGATTAAATCCCGCAGAGAGTTGAGTTTAGATTAAAGAGTCGGGTTTTGGAGAAGATGATGATGTTATCATCAAACACTGAGAGTCTCACAAGAGTTATAACCAAGATCACATTACAACACTGACAGTAAGTGTGGTCTCACCAGAGTCAATTTTCTTCCACCAGAACGAACTTTGTCCACGTACACTTTTGCAATTTCCGACCGCTTTTCACCGATTTTTTAAACCTTTTTTTATCCAGAGTTTTCAAAAAAACACATGTGTTCTCCCGTGATAAATGTTTCGTCTGAAAGAAGCTGCGGACAGAACCGTCTGAAAAGGTTTTGGAAGGATTTTTCCGGTGGATGTTGTACGAGTACCATGCGCCTTGTCTGTTATTATTATTGCCTACTACTCCTGTCGCTATGTACGAAGTACGTGTGTTCTGCTGGCCTGGTCCTCCCTTCTTGGACTTGTTAAGACCAAGATGATGGCATACCTCAAGAAGTAAAAAGAACAAGTTGAATTTGGATGCATTAGAGATACCTGCATTGTTGTGCTGTCCTGTATTCTATCTCTACAACTTGTCCACAGGTATGTTATAGGGATTATACGAAATACAGATAGGAACATCATTTTTCCCTACACAGGTGAGGCAAGGTAAGGTAGGTCGGCGGTAGCTTTAGGTACTTACACTAGCTCACAAGTAGATTTTACTTTGCTTTACTTATTATGAGCTATGATAGTCCCCTTTTAAACCTTCACAGGGTGTAAGGGCGTACGTTTTCCTATTATACCCATTTGGAAAATATTTCTTCAATTTTCACACCTTTCTAAACTCGATAAAAAAACAAGTCATAACTTGCGAATCTCTTTCAGACGGTATCGATAATATTCAAGGTAATTTACGGCACTTTTCTTTTGAGGATTCTTGAAAGATTTCGGGAACTTTAATCATAAAGCTTCCAGTCTAAATGGGTGCACTTTACAGTTCTTTTTAGTCTTGAAACTAATGCAATACTTTTAGTGGTGACTTCAACAACCTAGCTTGCAATTTTGAGGCATTTGAAGAGTTTTACTTTATTTCAAAATTGTGAATACGCTCTGTTTTAATCAATTATGCCAAAGAAATCAAAACACTAAAAAAGGGAATATTCTCATGAGCATTTTTAATTTAAACCCGTTGGTATATAAAAAACTGAATAAAAGAGAAACGGGGATAACTATCGACGCATATGGTGATCTCCCTGTTCTGAAAAAAAAACACGTTCCTTATTCCTTGATGAATACATAGCAAGGAGCGTTAGAGAGATATCGCTTAAAAACTAATAAAGATTAGTAATAGAAGGACGAGATGAGATTTGAAAAGGGATGATAGTATTAGGAAAATTGCCCTCTGATGTCTGATGGGTGGATTCAATTGGATTCAATGAGATTATAAGTAATCTTCCTTGCCTGGGGGTTATTAATACTAGAACTTATTCCATGGATGATAAGATCCCTCTTCTTTAAGTGAATGCCTGGACCTCTGTTTCTGTAATGAGTATGGGAATCCTAGACTTATTACAAATTCCTATGCTTTACAAATAGGAATGCACCTTTTGGGCGAAGTAAAAAAAAAGCTGTGGTTTATCGCTACACAAGCTAAATGTCCAGGGTTTTACTGATAATTGTAGGGTTTGGTCAAAACTTTAAAACCGATTCAGGAATTTTTTGAAACAATTATGTAGAGGAGGGTGTTACAAAACCTGTGGTTTTATTTTGTGGTGAAGATCTTAGGGCTTATCTTCCGTTTTAAAGTTTTGAACTGGAATATTGAAGATTTGTATTTGTAACAATAACACACCTCTTCAGTCTTGAATCTCTTGAACGAGACGGTAAAGATTCCTAGCCAGTTATCTGGCACCAGTATTTCTTCTATTCGGAAATTTCTATGTATTAAAAAAAATGTGTTTTTAATGATGGATTTTCTAATTAAAAACGGTCTTCAAATGTTATAAGACTCTCAGGTCTTTATTCTGAGTTTTTTCAGCCAAACTTGATACTAACTTTATAAGTTTATAAGTTTTATAGCTCAACTGGATGAATGAAGTAGTGAACAATTGCAGAAGTGAATAAATAAAAAAAACGTCCTAAAAATTCTGCAAGCATTTGGATAAGAATTCTCTAATAGGATAAAGATCTACCTGACAACTTGTTCACTAGTATGGCACTCGAGGAATCTCAACCTGTTGACAATCTTGCCATGGATCCAGATTTATTGCTTCAACTCTTTCATTCTTTCTGCATACGACAGATATCCATGTCTTCAATGATAAATTTAGTTGACCAACTCATCTATAGAAAACCTGAACGAACGAAAGGCCACAGTTTCTGTCAAGAGGAAGCAAAAGGTCTGATTGCTTCATTTAAAATACTGCTATGTACCAGGAGAGACACTGACCTCCAGAGAATCTAAAATCCTTGGCTTTTTTTATCTCCGAGAATCAAAGGCATAAAAGTCATTGAGTTTTTGATAAATGCAGGCTTATCATGGCATTTTTTGTTTTACTTAGAAAATAAAGCTGTTAAGACCTAAGAGCTGCTTTGCTGCGGTAGAAACTATAATGTATCTGCATACTTACGACAATAAACAGATACAATAGAATCATGAAGTACGTGAGGAGAGAAATGCAAGGATCGGATTTTTATGGTAAAAACATTTCTTCGAAAATGGATTTTGGATTTTCGAGGAAGTAGTCTAAAATTGACTTGGAGTCATAAATCCCAAACTACTCCAAATGTCTGTAACCCAATGAGACACACAGGCTTCGGAAGAGAGGAACTAAAAGGCCAGTCTTACACTATGCACCAGATACATGAGAATATTATCAGCTTTACATTTCTCAGGTGAACTATAGGTTGTAAAACTGGTGGATTAAGATATCTCAATCTCTTAAAAGGTCCTCCCTTGAGCCCAAGAAGTCGCTAATCGCACAAAACTTTATCATCCACACTTGGGTATCTCTTCCCTTTTTCATTCACAAAACGTGAGAGTCTAGCATTGCATTATAACATAACCATAATTGTGTGAGAGGCCAATGAAGCCAATAAGCAAAATGCCGACTGGAGACTAATGATTTACAGATATTATTAATGAACATTTTAACGGTTCGTTCATTCCTAGTTCATCGTTCATTTTTCATTCCAATTTCTCCTTCATAATCATTCAAGGTATTAGCTGGATGTTTTGATGATTATTATATTTCTAAGACGTAGACTAATATCTCCAGAAGGTACAGGGTGTTGGAAAGTTTAAAAATGTAAAAAGAAAATGCTGCAAGACTTAAGGTGTTGGGACGAGACCTCCAAGAGAGACAAGGTGGGAACCTCAAGGAAGCCGTGGCCTGATTATTACCTCCTTGAATTCTCCATCACGGTACAACAATTACAGAACTCGGCATAACAAAAATGTACAAATGTTGATAACTCAATTCAACAAACTAGTTGTTGTTTATCATTTTATAAAGCCCTGGGATAATGGCAAAACCTGGTGAACAAAGAGGACCAAGAATGTCCAAAAAGCTTACATTGATTCAACACAATAGCCGGAGTGATACCCTTAATTCCTCCTCATTCACTTCCATATGCTCTCTATCTATCCATCACCGTGTTGGAAGACTATATTGAGGATTCTTAGCTACAAGTAGAGCTTAAACCTTTAAGTGAGTACCTTAAGAACTTGAAACCTTAAAATCCTCTTTCTTGAAGAGTGAGCTGATATTATTATTCTTATGATTATTATTATGAAGGGAACAGGCCATTACAAAAAGGTATCTTTTCACACTTTTCTCTCAGAGGAAGCCGGGAGATAAAAGAGGCCGACCGTTTGTAGTTTTACCTCTCAACTTGTTAACAGTCGCTTCTCATTCCCATCATCAATACCCTACCGGCATTACCTTCTCTCTGGAACATACTGACTTGTTCCAACTTGAGAGACAGATTATCTACAACGTTTCAAAAATCCTCTAAATTTCTCAAAATCATTCATTCGAAAATAATGAGCAAATACGCAGGTATTCTTCCATCCGATTTTCCCAAAGAGCTTAGTTTCGCTCTCCGGGATCATTGCACTGTAAAATTACACACTCAATGATTCCATGAAAAAAGGAAACTGAGGAAGCAGACTCACAGCAAACGGATCTAAGGGTTAAAGATCTTCTGGTTATTTCAAACAACAGCTAATAAAGTATTATGCCAGATTATTTAAACTTGCCTTATAGAAATTTACCCTCACTGCATATCAATAAACACAAGATCGTAGCCAGGGTTTGAAACGTGTTACATCTTCATGGAACTTGAAACTTGTACTGTGTTCCTTTCATCCAAAGTACCGAACACACTCTGAAAAGTTCGGAACAGTTCAATGTTCTTAAAGTCAGAGTCTTGGTCGTTTTTCGAGGATCTTGGCCTCATCACTTGCACCAGTGGCTTGACCTCCTGTTTACCCCGTTTCATACAGTCAAAAACCAGCATGGTAGAATGTGTAGATGAATCATGTGGGTAAAAATGAATGGAATGCTTATAATTGAGTTCAAGACACAAGTTTTTTAAAGAAATTGCTTGGCATGGGCCACGAAGGACCAAGTCCCTAAGTGTTGACAGGTTGGATGTCGATGCCATATGGCAAATAGGTGACCAGCTTCAATCTTACAGTTGCGGGGGGTCCTCTCATTCATCTCATCATCTCACCTTTCGACCTGATTGTCCCAAAGAGCAAGGTATACATTCCCTTCGTGCTGGAATGTCCCTGGAAACTACCAAAAGTACAAATGGACTTCTGACATGGGCATCCCTTAAGTACATTTTAATGAATGGTCCCTTAGCAGTAGAAAATTTTGGCTTCGACTAGTATCCAATACATCAGGATCGAGAATCACTAATTAAATGTTTGTTTCAAATATTGATCATATCCGGAGACCTTACTGTAATGTCATACTGATATAGTCTTAGAGACTTTGAGGAACAATGATACGGAGTACTTGATGGTAACAGCAGGGGCTTCATTACAATCGATGTAACAAACGCACCAAGGTGCTTTAAAACCTTCCGGTCTTCTTTGTAGATACAAAATACTGCTCTTATCTGTATCTTTGTGTTCATTAAAACTAATCAGGGGAGATAATGAATGCTTAAATTGGTTTGTAAGACTTCTCAGACTAGACTAGCGAGTTACAGGATAAGGCACCCACGCATATCCATTCTAATATATTGGCTGCATTAGACCTAAACGTTCAAATACTGCTATTGAGCTTAAAAATCTTTAAAATAAATGTCGCTTCAAATTACGCACAGATCAATAGACTTAATGAACAGTTTAGAAGATAATGAATGGGAATGAGCAACCCAAGTTACCCTCATATCTTCCACTAGGGCTCAAAGTTTTATCCCCGTTTTACGTGTGGTCCCTAAGAAAAGAACAAAAGTTGAGAGAAGAAGATGATTTTCTGATTGGAGATTCTAAAGTTCATTAGAGCGTAGGAGCAGAAAGGTTGAGTTGGCATTTTAAAAGGGAATTTTGAGTTACTTAAACTGACACAAATGATCTTGGACAGTTTCCGCTGATTTCGGCTCAATTTGTCGATAAGGTGCCGACTCCTCTGCTAGCTCAACTGGTGAACACTGATGGAAAGAGATTTGGTAAACGAGCTTCGTTCCCTAAAGTGTTCATTTGTATCTTGTACTTCCAGCTTCCCTGAGAAAGTGATGATAACATCACCTATTTATCTGCATGGATTCCTCATATTAATAACTGTTAATTTTGAAGGAAAGTGAGGCCATTGAAATGAAATGTAACAATGAAACATGTAGAAATTACACTGGGCTTGAAGGGATTCTTGAGATATTGTTGTCATGAAGGAGTGTGTGGTACTTGCTCATGACAATTGACAATCAACTCGGATCAACGGTCAGAAAGACGCCGGCACAGTTTGGGCTCGTTTGGCCCTTAGCTTAATGACACTTGTTGAGTGCTTCTCAAGTTAAGATGATTGAAGTTGTCGTCGCTCGGGTCTTTACTCATACAAACGTTGCTAACCCATTTCAGTCAATTAATGCAAACCCAATTTGCTACACCTAACTCTATATTTAACACCATAGTATAAATGCCGCAAATATATTTTCTACCGTTTTCTAATAGCTAAGCAGCATGTCTTGAAATATCATTCATACCTAAAATATTTGATAGTATAAAAATTAGGCAAATATCACTAGACATATATTTGTAAGTGTTACCGCAAAAGGAGATTGAGAGCCGTCGGCTACATTATAAGGCAAACCATATGTTAAAGTTCACCCCGATAGGTCCAGCTTTAATCAGTTTCTGTAAATATTATAATCAAGCGATTGAATAATATTTCAAGAAATTTATGAAGTTCATACATCAAGTTAAAAATGCTGAAAGGGCTAATCCGGCCACTTAGGAGCCGGATCTTAGTGAATAAAAAATGCAAAGCCACTCTATCCAACTCACCCCTTTCTCGCAAGTACACAAAAAGCATGTATTTATTACAAATACAAGATGAGTTGTCCAGATTACATTTAGAGATAGTTATTAGACATTTCTTAAGAGAGACATCATATCTTTACCCTTTCAGGTATGTCTATCTGAATATGTACTGAAATCAGTGATGTCGGAGTGGAGTCATCATGTCTTGTTAAGTTGAGTCTAGCCGACGGAAGACATAGATATCCAATCTTGTTCCATCTAAAATCTACAGCAATACTTTACTGTAAATTTATCTAAAGCAATGCAAAGCAATAGCGCACACAATACAAAAAAAACTGGACATGAGAGTTGACTCAAGCTCATCTTTTGGATACAGGCTGAAAAATATTTTTAAATCCTCCTGACTCGGACTTGAAAAGTAAATGAATTCCATCATCAAGTATGTAAAGAGGAGTCATGGGAAAGTTCATCCTGAATAAGCTTTCTCACAGGAGCAAGATTGAGGAAGACAAGAAGACACCAACAATTCCATTCTTCCAGAAAAAAATAATCTGACAGTCTATTAGGAAATTTACTTAAGGTACTCTTCCACCCGCTTGATGACAATGGAGTAAAAAAGGTACAACAAATAAGTGAATGGATATCACTTAAGAAGATTTGTAATTTGTACTTTGGGCATGGATCACCATTTCTCACAATCAGATGAGAACAAGATGACATGACATGATGATGACAATGACACACACCCCACCTCATTTCCATTAGGAGATAAAACAAAATAATATTACAGCCTTTCCACTGCCCATTTTCAAATGAATACTTAAATAATCTTTAATACTTACTCTAAAAAAAATTAATACTCGAAATCAATAAATCTCTTGGGAATAATGGTAATCACACTGGTCTTGCATAAACTATAGTGAATTTTGTCTACAAGCAAGGCGGCTCAAAAAACCTCGCCAATTTTTATATTTTTTGACCCGCCTTGCTTTTATGAACAAATCAGGGTCAATTGTTTTTCCCTAGAAATTCTTAGCAGTTTAGAAATGAGTTATTACATTCTTTTACAAAAATGCATCATATGTAACTTTTAATGCGATTTCGTAGCTTAAACTGAAGACTGGAATAAATAAAAATAAAACTGAGGTTTGACTTGTCACAGGCCGAAACATTTCTAGGCCCTGTTGTGTGCCATCTACAAGCTGGTTCTTCACCTTTCTCAGCAACTCTTCTAACCCTTCTGTGTTTTTTTCTTCAAAGCTGAACAAAATCTTTGTTTAACAAAGCGTCAGTATTAGTAACCCGACCGACTAGCAACTGGGACTTCCTCAGACTCAGACAACTATTGATGAACCTTTTAGTTCAATTTCATACGATTTTCTCAAAGATTATTATTGTCATTCTATCCTTATAGCTTTTGATTCCAATAAACTGTCACTGCTCTAAAAAAAACTTTGGGGCTAACCCTTTCACCTTCATATTTATTTAGTGGTTAACCTGATTCTAGTTTCGGTTGAGATTGGGAGAGATATGAGATGTAAATCAGAAATGAGAATGAAGGATGAGATCATGCTGTGAGATGAGCCAAGGATATGATAGTTACTTTGAAATCAAGCATTCTTACACGACACTGGACAAATGGGGCTGACTTTTTGATAGATGATCTTCAATTCGTGAGTTTTTGTGACATGGGAACCCAGAACAGTAGCAAGTACCTGGAACTCAGCAAACACCAGAGATGCTCAGAATACCAAGAGCAACAATGTACTCTCTGAAGTTACCAAAAATTGACATTTAACCCTTCGTTTTTATTAATGTAAGCACGGTTGTAGCTAGAGGTATGTAAAAATTGTAAACATCTTTGTTAGGAATGAGACTGTTGATTCTAATAATTCATAACGAGCCAGGAAGTTGGTTCTGGGAAATATATGGATTCAAAGGGTAGGAATACTTGAGATTCTTGAATTCGGTGGTGGATGAGTCAAAGACATTGATGGATTTTTGATCTTATTCCTGAACATCACATTTATCTGTCTGGCTTGATATGGACTTGACAAGGTCGGATGACAAGGACGAAGTTCGATTCTGGTATGCACTAATAGCGATTGTAGCATTGCTATAAAAATAACTTTCAAGGGATGAGGATATTTCTGTTTTTTAATTACAGTTGTTGGTTTTTTTTAAATGTGGTTGAATTTAAATTTTAAGACTCGGGCACAGATTCCATACCTCCTATGCATCCCATTAAGATTTGTGGGATAAGAAACTCGAAACCCACTGAACTGAGCGGAATATGTGTAACTACTAAAGAGGGAGATGCTTCAAGATTGATTTTATATCGATTGCGTATTTCAATAGATTTGGCCTAACAATTATTTGTGCATTGATTGTACGACTTTAAAATTTGTAACGAAAGAAATGTGTAAAAGAAATAAGCTTTTTAAATGTATCCTAATTTGATGCTAGAACTAACAATTGACTTTTTATCGACCGTATAGCCACAATATATGTTCAAATAAATTAAATATCAATAGGCTCAGTCCACTCTTCTTGGAGTCGGAAAGTGATAAAGACTTCCCGAATTCTCATTGGTCCCCGACTAATCAACAGGTCCATCTATTATATGCTAGTAATTTTAATGGACCATATTATTCTTGCTTTAGGAATGGGAATTTGTGCTGAGTAATAATAAACTCTTTTCTCATACCACCAAGCAACCAATACCACCCTCTCCATTAAGTATTTATAGACATGTCTATTCATAAATGAAAAGGTGTAATCAACTAAATATTTCCTTCCCCCAGTTTTACGAGATTTTCCCATAAAATGCCCCCATGAAATGAACACACATACAGAATGAAAAGATGGGAGGAAGGTGAACCGCATTGTACAATTATGGACATAAAAGTTATGAACAAAAAGAGTCATAAAGAATAAGATGCTCCGTAAAAATAGTTTTTTTTCTCTTCCTCTTTTCTATCTTCTTTCTTGTTCCTTGATATTCAATTGTGACACATTCCTCAGTAGTCTGGCTACTTCTCAATTTTAATATCCCACGCCTGGGTTGAGCTAAAGCCTTTTCATCTTTTCATTTCTCACTGCTTCTTTAGTCACTAATTGTTCTTTTGAGAGAAAAAAACTCTACCTGCTTGGCAGAAATGTAAAGAGCGCTACTATTTAAGGTTTATTATATCATACTGCTCTAACATAGGTTATAAACTAAACTAACTAGTACTAGTTTTTGTACCTACTGGATTGTTAGGTTGAATCATGTTAGTTTTTAAATAGATTGGGAGAGAAAGCATGCTTTCACCATTGTAGAAAGTTTTTGGATGCGTTATTTATCAAAAGATTAATCTTTTTATAGTTAAATTAGGGTAAGCAGCGGTATTCAAGTACAGTTTAAAACGCATTAAATATTTTGGAAAATCATACCAGCTTTATAAATATAAATATAGAAGGTGAATTGTATATTATGCATAGTGTGTTGATCTCAGGACAATAGCTTTTTTTAACTGTAAAATGGCTTTATAGCCCGTTCGTTAGGGCTTATTAATATAAAACTTTAATAGTACATTTATAACTACAGAACATATTCAATATGATCTCCTTCAAATAACATGGGTTTTTAAATCACAAGAAAAATCATAGTGCAACCGAAAATTCGAAATCCTACAGCAAGAAAATTTGCAGATGTATGATGAGTAATATGTGTTTAAAAAATTCCAAAAAAGAGACCCCGAATTGTAGATTTACTACACGTAATATGCGTGTAAAAAATTGCTGATGACAAGAAGGAAAGAAAAGTTTAGGATAAATACTCACCTCCACCCGTAGAACTGCTTTCCTGTTAACAGAGTAGAAGATGACAGAGCTGAGAAGAGAACTGGTTTTCAAAGCAAACTTGTCGAAACTTTATTGCCCATCAAAAAGACAAGTCGATAGAGAGACAAAAACTGCTACTTAAAAAAGTAAGATATCTCACCAACATCATTTCTTCTCTTGTTTGAGCTCAGCGTGCTTAAGACAATACTGGATTTTACACATTCAACCATCAAGAAGAATCACATGCACTTGCAAGTGATAAGCGTAGCTGAATCTCAATATTCAAATCGTTCAAAACCACATAAGAACTTAAGGAGCCATGAATTGCCCAGAAACACGGAATGGCCTACTGGTTTCTTCAGACACATCTTTGAATTCTTTGAGTTGCTAGACTTCTTGTCACATGTATCATTCCAGTTTATCTCGAAAAAATTTAGTTTTTAAATACTGGGTATTAAATACCTTAAGTCCCCCACAACATGCCATTTTCACTTCCTTCACAATTCAAAACAATCCGTTTTCAGATTTTCAGAATTTAAAATCAAAAATAGATTTACTTGCGTTTTCTTAGTTAAACAATTTCAAATGAATTAATTCAAAATTAAAGACTTGAAACTTGAATACGATTCCTGCAATTAATTTGTGGTCTTTTCTTATCCTTTAAATACCAAAATATTATCTAGGCATCACTTGAGTCCTTGGCCAGTTTATTCTGACCTTCGTGCCCCCTCCCTTGGTAAGTTTATTTATGTGATTGACCATCTCTTTGATTGGAATGCTGGAAAACATGAAAAATGTCAGCAAGATATTAAACAATGTTCATTTTTATATGCAAGTACCGCATTTCAGTTGCATCCATGCAAAATCCTTGGTTGAAAATCATACATTAATTTATTCCCAATTGATTCCTAACTGTTTTGATAGATCCCCGCAGCGAAAATAGCCTTCAATAACATCCAACCGATTATTCATTACGCTTCTGTTTCCACAAGCTTGTAGGCAAATGTTCATAAATCCATCACAAGCTTGCCCAAGGTATTTTTACTATATGGAATCCCCTAGAAACAGATAGTCATTGCGTATCGGGTTCCGTGTTCACATATAGTCGTTAAACGTACAAACACCTTCAGCTAATTGTAAGATATCTGCATAAAATAATACATTTCATTGTAACAACAAGTAAAGGCTTCTATATTACTTTATCTACGCAGTCACAGATTCAAAATGCAGATCTACGAGAGTTATAAGCGACTGCACCACAGGCATCCAAACTCCCTCAGAATGAAGACAAAGATGAACTCCTGAGAACCCCTTAAATGCAAATGCAGATGCGAAGTACAACGGAAGAGGTGTCTTGTCGCTCCCTACCTGTAAAATACAAACAATGAACTGATACTCTCGAGTGGTGACTAAGAATCTTGGCTAAGTTGGATTCATTTAATATGCAATAGTGATCTTCTGTCATTGTACATGGAGAGGCAGATTGAAGCAGTGCCGGCCCATATAGCCCTGAGAATCAGTTTCGTTCTGGATACATATCCAACTCGTTCCAAGTAACATTCGACATTGAGGGAAACGGTTGAGTTTCTATTAGGAAGAAAGGAGATACAGAAAATCTAGTCAGACTTGTCAGACACTTACAAAGCATTTTAGAGATTGAATCCCATGGATGCTCCACCTCCCAGCAAATTTAGGTCCGTCCTCCTCTTTTGCGGTACGGTTCCTCAACTACATCACACTAATCTATTTTCACTTCATTCTACAACACTTATTCATTTGGACCAACCACATTGTAACGAACTAACCTCATCATCAACTTTGTCATCTTCTTAATCATCATTGTACGTGTGTGCTTTATTAATATCTTGGAGAGAAGGAGTTGACTTGTAGTTTGTCATTCATTGCCCCTTTCACGAACTTGCTGGGGAAACGGTGATAAGCTCCAGAGTTGTGGGTTATTCATCTTGTTTTCGTAATCAGTTTGCCCCTTAGTGGAGTTTTACGAATTCAGCGTCATGAAGTTAAGTTTGTGCGAATTTCGGATCGTTGTGATAACCGAGGGATGAGGTGGAGGAAATGAAAGCTGTGCTTGTTGAGATAGAAATATTTTTGTTATTTTAAAATGAACGTGGATTTACAAAAGTTGTCAATTGAAATAAAAAGTAAAGAAAGGGCAGAGGAAGAATTGTAGAAAAATATGGTAAAAACGAGACGCCTCAGAAGACACCTCAATCACCAGTGGACCTATATCCTCCTCATTATTCTGCTCCTTTGGGCAACGTTCCTATTTAGTATGGGATTTGCTGGGAGAAGGTAGGTGTCCAAATATTAGGATTTTTTTGTTCTAAAATAATGAAATCAACAAATTAATAGGTTTTACTCATCAACTCTATTTGCTTTGGAGGAGATTTCTCATGTGCAGGATTTCCTGTTGATTTTTCGCAGCATTTTTTTGCAAAGTCATTACATCAGTTTATATAGATGCATAGCTCATGGTTACTATTTTATACCGTACCAGCTCAAACTTAAAGCATTATTAGAGATAGGTACTTAAGGCCAGTGCTGGTTGCTTTTGTCAACAAAGTCTGAGAATTTATGTCAACCTTAAGATGAAGGATGTTCGTCTAAGTGATGAATGAATATGAGGAGACGATTTGTTTGATTTTTTGTCTTTTTAAACAAGTGAGTCAAGGGGGTTTGCTTGAAGGATTAGAAAGAAATATCATCCTGAGACATCGTTCATATAATTTCATGTTTTTTTTAAAGCATGCAGGCCAAATATGCCAAGAAAATTCATCTCAAGTTTCGTCAATTCTTCAAAAAAGTTTCATCTGATTCCCTGTCCTCATACACATTTAAAAAACAGTTTGGAGATGAAAAACTCATTACAATTTTGTCCATAGGTATTTTATGATAATTTATAAAACATTGTTATAATTTAAA
Source organism: Agrenia bidenticulata (assembly GCA_034694785.1). NCBI lineage: Eukaryota > Metazoa > Arthropoda > Collembola > Entomobryomorpha > Isotomidae > Agrenia > Agrenia bidenticulata. Next base: position 142,736 of record JAQFYM010000012.1, on the reverse strand, counting down.
GTTTTTTCAATGCAAAAACAGTATTTTAAGATGTTCCAATATTTTAAACTGGGTTGGACAGAGGTTAAAATTCGTTAACTTTTGGATTTAATAAGTGGGGGAAATTATTTTTAGGATTTACATTGATGAAAAATACTTTAAACCACGGTAGACTGTTTGGCTGCATTATTTTAATGTACAAGAGGGATTTAAATGACGTAAGTAAGTAGTCGAATATTGTGCATTCAAAAAGGTAATAATCTCCAGAAAAGGTGCTTTAATCGCTCATAAGTGGCACTCCTTATGTACTAGAAAGGATGTAAACTCAGCAGGGCATTCATCACCTAGCTTTTCTTCCCTACGTATCTCACGGCTTATTCCCAAAGGTCTCTAAGTCCCACTCAAGTACCCAGAGAATCCTTACGCACACGTAAAAAATCGAAAATATTAGAATACAGTAGAAACGAAAGGATAGACAAGAATATCAAGCCACTTTTCACCTATATACTTCGAGGAAATGACATCCAACAGAGAATACTGAATCTAGAGTATGAGTAGCAGAGGGTGGCTTTTGTCAATAGAGATGAAATGAAAAGGTTTTTGTCCAAACTATAATGTTCGACAATAATAATGACACACTGACATCTTTGTCGACAGCAAGAGCAGCAACACCGGCGGTGGCCCTGGAGGAGCCCCTTTAGAAAATCGAAAGAATACCCTGAGAGACCGACTTTATAATTCTCCCTACAACAATAATGGTCGAAATCGGCAGAGCTTCCTCCTACGATCTGATGATGAGCCTATTTATCCAAAGATACGGAAAGCCACCTCAACAATATCTTCATCACAAGTCCTCCCATCATCATCCCATTTAGACAACACACTGAGTAAGAAATTGTACGAGAAGGAACAACAGCTCCAAGATAATCGACTCACAACAATGATGACATCTTCCTCTTCAAAGAAACAAAGGAAGAAGTCATATCCGCCTCGAGCTGCGAGTGTAAATAGTATTTTGAGACTAGACGCTTCCCAGTCTATTTGGGGTGAGGCCGCATCAATCTGCCACACTGTCCCAGGACTCACCAAGGAACAAATGGAATTATGTTTTCGAAATCCCGAGGCTACTAAAGTTGCTCTACATGGCTTGTCCCTCGCCACTGACGAATGTGCTTATCAAATGAATAAGCATCGGTGGAACTGCTCTTCCTTGCAGGGAAAGTCTAATCCTCATAGTACTGTCCTCTTCAAAAAAGGTAAGCGCCTTTCATTTTACAAATGCAATATTATCTTTGCTTTCGAAATCGAATGGGATGAAAAATACAGGAGTTCATGAGCCATGAGATTTTATTGGGAAAGACATTGCAGATTTGTATTCGCAGTAAATCCAAGTTCGGGACCCGAATATGAACCCTTTGAAGCTTATTGTGTCAACAATAGAAAATTAATAAATCATCGAATTTTGAATTGAACAACAAATCCATGTCTGATGCTGTGTGCTTTTGCCTTTCCTCGATTGTCCTCTTTCCATGAAAGCTTTATTTCTGAATCCCCAATTTTTTTTCTGTTTTATCAACGTCATCATTTTTTACTTTGAGAACAAAGGGAGGAATCCTGTATGCTGCATGCAGATTCAGGATTCCCTTTGATCTCTGCTCGCTTGAATTGCCTTGATCAAGCTCAAATTGAATCACCATCGTTCCTATAAAATCCATGCTTAGAGGGCTTGCTCTACAAATATTGGGAATGGTGCTTTTGTCAACGACTGTTGATGCTGAGCATAATAGAGCTGCTATGCTGGGAGTAGTAACGGCTTCGGCAAAAGGATGGTAATTAGCTATCGAATAGATTTTCCCTACGTAGCCATTCCAGTCATTCGAAATTAGGAGTTTCCAAGGGTTTCGTTTCAAAATAGCAATCAAGTGGATTAGCAATTACTTTTGATGTCAAATCCAACTCGTTGTAAGTTGAGGATAACATTACCTAAATTATCACTCGAGCCTCATCCAGATGTCTTGAACTGATTTCTAAACTTTTCAATTTGATTCTTTTGGGACCATTTCAAATTGAAAATTTTCTGGATTGCTTGTTGGGGCCCAAAATACACCGATAATCACAACTGACCGATTCCATTGCTTTTTGGTCAATAGGTTGCAGTGAAAAATGGCATCTCAAAGGTGTCAGGTCGAGGGGGAAACTAATTGAATTGTTTTGTCGGTTCCTTCGCAGAACCTCTTTATTTTGTGCTCAAGACAAAATTGGAAAGTCTCATTTTAAAATAGATTTCATTCGTTTCTTGGGATATGTCCACCCCTTTGAAATCTTTTAGTTCTAGCTCATAATTAAATTTGCTTCGCTTTCGTACCATAAAATTCGAACAAACTATAATTAAGTAAAATATATTTCTAAATTGGCACGATTTCTTAAAAATTTAAACTACAAAGAAAAGAAGTGGCTCACCTCAGAGTAAAGAAACAAGCCCAAAGGCTGCTACTGGCTCCCCTATTGTTGATTTCATTTCATTATTCTTCTATCATTGTTAGATTTTGCATTGCTCTGAAAGTTTCATTTGACTAAGTTTGGGGAGCTGAGATGATGAAAATAAGAGGAAGGATAAAGGTGCTGGAAATGAGATGAGGAGGTGAGAAGATAAATGAAATCTACAAAGGTGGTCTCCCTTGCCCTATGGGACCCTTCCTTTCTTGCCTTGGTTGACCTACCATAGCGTGGCCAATCTCCTGACCGTGGCTCTTCTCATTTTTTCTCAAAGTAAAATGTTAAGGAAAGCTGTTAATCATTTGCGTATAGAAGGCTACCTTGTTGCTCTCGAGCTCCTCTGATTTATTGAATTCTTGGCTACTAATATGGCGTACTAGTCAATTATTACAATTCATTATACTTATACTATAGCCTTGTGAGTTCGGTCAAATTTCTTGTCATCATGATCCTTCATAGCCTCACGTGCCTGCTGTTCTCTATTCAACTTTCGGGAAAGTCCAACCCTAACACCCTGTTGAAACTGTGTAATGCACCTTCAAATGGTCATAAATAACGCCCTTTCCTACCCAAATACATGCTTTTTCAACTGTATTCTTCATCAATGTGTTGTAACATTCCATTCTGCTGTGAATAATTTTCTTTCGCTCTAACCACCTAGGACAACCAAGTGAGGACCTCGAGCAAGATTGTTGTGGGGTGATGGAGACATGATCGATATCGATCTCGTACATGGAGCTCTAAATAAGCTACCAGGAGGTCCACCTTCAGAAGGGAAAAAGGTGTTTGGGATCGGAAGTGATTTGATTTTTAAAGACAGGAAGGCTGTTTCTTGTGATGGTTGATTATCGGAACGAAAGTTAATTTGATGGATGAACTCACCCGGCGGATGGTTTGGCATTCATATCGGACGAAATGAATGAATTCATAAAAGTATGGAAGATTTTAGAACACGATGATTGAAATTCTGTAAATAGAGGATAGAGTAGATAAAAGCCTCGTTGTCATGTGATTGGGAGTCCCTTCCTATACTGAACCTGCTCTTTCTGCCAATTTGAAATACCTTTAGGATGTTCATGTTTTACGAAGGCTTCCTTTTCAATTTCGGCTTCAAGCCCAGGAAGATGGAGAAATTAAGGATATGTATTGACGCTTTGGAGAGATGGAAGGGATTTTCAGAATAAATCTTCGTGCTTCTTCGTGACTGAGCTTGACAGGTTGTTGAGAACTTTGGTGATGTGCCCGTTTCATTTATTTTTGTGATATTTCAATCAAAATTGTACAGAATGGCATTGCTTTGATTAATTCCAAAGAAAATGAACTTATTCGTACACTCACAATCAGTCAATAGCGATCTATTAGAAGGACAGTAGTAGAAGCAGTCTCAATATAATTTACGAGTGAGTATACTCGAACATTATATGTACAAATAATGTTCGTGTCGATTTCTTTACTCAAAATTTGTTGGATGACTCAGCATGAGAAAATTGAATTTTTTTCACTCTTTTTCAAGAAGCATCAATCCATGGATTAATACTGCTTGTTGGAAAGGTGTAACTATGTGAGAGTAGCAGATTAACCCGTCTAAGATTTTTTTGCCGTTTCCTCTGAAAATTTAACCCGGAACGAGCATATCATTGTGCTTAAATACCCATTCTAAATACTGAACAAACAATCAAGGAACAAGACCTTTATTTACCACCACTAGGATTCTATTATAAAATTCTTTGTTGTATCAAGTCCTTTGTCCTCTACTTTCAATTTCATCCCCGAACAAAAAAAATTCATGAAATCAATTACCCATGTACAATATGTATTTTATTTAGGGACACAATTAAATTGCAACAAAGCTGTAAGTACATAAGGGAAAAGCTAAAGATTAGATGCCGACTAGGGTGGGCGGTTGGAGAATATGTAAAAAAAAGGAAGAATTTCAATTAGATCAAGAATGAAGAACACCCAAAGGAATTTGATATTTAATTTCCGTCCTTCCTTCGTGTCTTACTTCCATTTGCTTAAGTCAGGAAGGGATAATAATTCAAAGTACAAGCAAAGAATTTAATAAGGCTCTCATTTTCACTAAGCTTGAAAATCCAGTAGGCGGTCCTCCGTGTTTAATGAATAGTTAGCAGCTAATGAAAAGTCAGGTAAAGTACCGCAGCCCCGAAACTTTTAGTCCAAGTCCATGTAATCACACGCAGTCTTTGGAAGAATGTCCGGGGGAATGCTTTTAGCTTGAATTGCTCCACTAATAAGCTTTCCTTTGTAAAAGGAGATGATCAAATAATTAGAAAAGATGAACATGAAAGAGATTCTTGATTAGCTGATGATGAGGCTTATTGGATCTGGGCCTGGCTTTTGGCTCTGCTCAGACATTTCATTTCTAAAACTGTTGCACCTTTCTTTATTTTTCAACATCTTCCCTTGATTTCGTTGTGGGAGGTTACCCTCTCCCCCCTTCCCTTGCCAGCTTAAAAAGCCCAGCTCAAATATATATCTATGTCTTAATCAAGCGCAAATGATTGTGGGTAATTAAGAGTTCCTAATACTTCGCTCAGAGTCAGCATTTATGTGCCGTTTACATAAAATGGGCTGCTGACATCCTAAAGAACAGTTCTTTTAATACATAAATCACTCATTACTTTAGAACCTGATTTTACGCTACAAACAACCAAAAGGTTTCTCTAATTACAAGGGAACAAGTTTACCCGTTCAGTCCTTCCATTTATTTACTCTGAATTTGACTCTGACTAATGATGTGTTTATGCTTCAATTTGCAAAATCATTGCCCTTTCCAACGGAGCTTTGATTAGGTCACTGGTGATTTGTTTAAACTAAATCATTTCTAATTCTTGTTATACGAGTGTGCCCCTGTAACTATTTACTTGTCCGTGTAGTATTTCACCGGGATCAATATGTGTGTCATCATTTAGATCAAACACAAATGTAGCAGATGGATTGCACTCATACAGCAATAATCAATCCTCGAAAAAGCTTGCATGAAGAAACTCGAAAAAAATTCAAGAAGCTTTTTCACAACAATTGAGATAAATAGGTCGACGACAAGGCAGGCGGCATTGAGATCCGAAAGCTTCTCAAGTTTAGTCTTGTTTTTCCCCCTAGCAGATCAAGTTCCTTGGCTGCCTGCACGCGTTTTGTGTAATGAGGATGAAAAAGATGTAGATGATGATAATGATAATCGCTGTAATGTACGGGTAATTTGATGAAAGGGATACCTTCTATGTTAGCTTTGAATATTGAGGTAAAATTGGAGAGCATGAGAGGAAAGATAAAAACAATTTTACAGTTGGTAACATATTTGTGTCCCCGTGTGGATTCCTGATTCACTATCATTATCCTTAACTACAGCCGAGCCGCCGTAAAATTATCTCACATCAAGTGAAGATTCCCATCCATGAAGGAACATTTCAAGTCTGTAAGATAGTTTGACGGAGGGACGGAGTCTCGACTCGAGTCTTGAAAAATCTTTGGTGTTTTGGCATGTCCGCATATGTCTGGCATGACGCTTTCAATTGAACATGATGGAATCTATGTAATGTACCTATAAGATTACATTTGAGGGATGCTGGTCTCAAACTGTTACTTAAATCGACTATTTTATAAAGTACGGAAGTCTTTGCTTTCAAATGAAACACTGAAAACTACAAATTCATTTTGTTATTTTGCAATCCCTATCACATCTATAAAATTGATATTGGGGCAACTCAATCTCTTGATTCTAATCTTTAAGGTTGAGTGCAATTCTCCATCTGAGTTTAAGGAGCATTTTTCTCTTGACGATATTTTAAAACCCTTTGTACCACCAACTAGTACGAGAGGTCCGGTGCCAAGAATTAAATTTGAAGGTGGCCTGCGGTACTCTCAATCAAAGAGCCCACGTCTTGGTTAAACATCTCATTTAATAATAATCAGGAGCCCACAACAAACAAACTCATGTTCTGATGGTGGTAGATCCTAGTCTTACATGATTTTCTGAGTACTGAGAAAAAACTTTTTATCCCTTGCTTGCGTCCTTCAGCCAAGCCTACAAGAACGTTTTACCTCCTGATGAAGTGATGAAGGGTGGAATTAGAATTTATTATCTTTCGGGTACACTATTAGCCCTAATTACAATATCATGCCACCTCCAACGTAGAAGTAAAGTGGATAGAAGATTTCCTTGAAAGTTAGTCAAGAACTTTCGTGTAGGTAGTACCTTCATGGTTTGAAAAAATGGACTAAATTTCTGATTAACCATCTCATTAAAAAAATCAAATTGACCATTATAGAACCACCACCGTCAACCAAGGAAAGATTACATACTTGTCTCGAAGCTTGGATTGCTAAATGCTGATTTGTATTGATAGAATATGATATCTTATCGCTTGTCATCCATATTTTACAGCTGTCATGTAAGCATGTTATTGAGTGAGTCACTTATGCTAATTGGCATTCATTACGAAATACCAGCTAGTTCAAATGCAGTATAGGATTGCAAAAAAATCCCATTCACGGAGCAGGATATATTTTATCTTGCTATTTAAAATTTCAAGCTCAGACACTTTTTAAAATGCATTGAAAATGGAAATCCGTAGGATTACTATAAGTAGTTTGGAGCATTGAGTTTGCGAAAACCAGTCACGTTCTGAGTTTTATGATCTTTTACATCTTAATTGTCACTAACAATGTATAAGAGATATGCTTTTATTGACTCATTATTTTTTGATGGATGTGTATAAGCTGAGATTATTAGTTAATGGGGATTTGTGATTTGGTCTTGCAGGTTACCGAGAATCAGCGTTTGGACATGCTATATCCGCAGCCGGCGTGGCATATTCGGTTGCCAAAGCGTGTAGTCAGGGTAAATTACTCTCGTGTGGTTGTGGTTTCCAGTACGACGATCAAGTCAATTTCATCCCATCAAAGGATGCCGACTACTCTTTTGATGAAAGGTCAGTTCAAAAAATACAATTGATTTTTTTAAGACAAGCAGTAAGTTCTTTAAGAGATCTCTCATCGTTAGTAAATGACACAATCAGTATCTGCTGAGCAGTGCCAAATTTATTAACAATCAATGTATGTAACACAGCTATGTTCTAACAACAGCAGTTGACAGTATCCTCGAATTGAACTCCATATGCATTTTTTTAAACAATATTTTTATTAAATCCCAGCAATGAGTCTAGTTACAAACGATGGACAGGAGGGAACAGCATATCCTCTTGGAAATGGTCAGGATGTTCTCATAATATGGACTACGGGGTTAAGTTTGCAAAAACCTTCCTGGACTCGAGAGAGAAGTCCACAGATTTGCCATCTCGCATTAATCTCCACAACAATAAAGTCGGCCGCTTGGTAAGTATATTTAACTAATTAGTACCAATTCTCTAATTCATTTTACACGACCAGCATTGTTTCAAATTCATGAGCCCAAATCTTGTATCTCAAAAATACAAGACGCAGCCTTAAGTATGAGATTGGATCAAGGGATGGGTTTTATTTATTATCACGGCATTTATTCTACTTCACGGTTATCATAATTTCACGGCTGAGGTTTAGGGCTTGAGATTAAATTAAGGAATTACTTGATAGGTAAATAGTCTCTAAGCATGCAAAGTTTTGCTACGAGGGTCGACGGTTCATTCATATTTTACTTCACACCCCTGTCTTGCCTTACCTTAAATCTCCGTACAAATACCGACTTCATGTGATCTGAGCCATGGGATCTGAATTATAGAAGAGATTCAACCCTTTTGATTTATCTTCCTTTGACACTTTTATCTCTCAATTCACCACAAATGTACTTAACTAAGATGGTCTGAATGAATGAATGAAATATGGGGGAAAGGTGTTAATTTCGGGTATTAATTTCATAGCCTTTTGTACACTACAGGACCATGCCTCCGGTTCACATCTTGTATGAGGTATAGTCCTCACTACTTTCTAGCAATTTTAATAAGAAAGGGTTACTTGACTCACAACGGAAAAGGCTTTCTGGGCGGTGAGATGGGATTGAAATTTTGATTGGTATCATGCGTGTAATAACACCCGAGTTGATTAACGGAGTCAAAAGGGTTTGCATGTGAACTAGAGATCCCGTGATGAGCATGGTCCATTATATCTATCCTTGCTGTCGTAGTCGGTTAGCCAGGCAAGTCACACATAATTACAAGGACATGTAATCTATCGTCTAAATTGAGAATAATCGGTAAGAAAATGTTTACAAAGACGATGTAGTTATTATTATTCTACAATTTACTTGGAAATGCATTAATTTTTTGGCAGTTTGTGGTAGTTTAAAACCTATAGGTCTACCTAAAATTTGCCAAGAATCTACGGGAATATATTACGACAGTTGTTGATGAGAATGCAGCTGAGAGAAATTAGAAATGATTACGGAGTTGAATCAAAAGGATCGAGACAGGCAGACATAAGATGACTATATTACTCAGAGTTGAAGGGAAAGAGGGTTGAGATTTTTTAAATACGAGTTACGTTAATAGCAATAATAATATGATATGGTGCTGGTAATATGTAATAATGTAATACCTAATGTCAGTTGTTGTCTGTCGGACTCGTACATAATATGAAAGGAAGAGTTCCAAGTTGCACTACGGCTTGGCACCTATTGCCCTTTAGCTAATAATTTTTAACATGAAAAATAATGAGTTTATCTCTCATGGTGGGCAACCTACCTACCACAGACTGAATCTTACTCCTCAGCCTCTTCTCCACATATAATCTCGGTAATATTAATAGCTAATAATAATATTAGACAAGGGAGCTGGAACACAATGGGAGGACTGCGTATATAGCCACTCTACTAACAAAGATTGAAAAATGGACACATATATAGACATTGACTCACCTCCAAGCTCTGGCTCAAGAGGGATTTGAGGAAATTGAAGGTGTTAGACATAGTTACCTGTTTCATCTTAATAATCACCTTAAACGTGCATACTTTCACACCATTCCTCTTTGGCACCTTCTTATCGTCACGGCTGACGGGAAATTAATATCGCCCCTTCGGCTTGTACGAAGAAAAATTAGTCAGGAGTAACAGCTCAACTTTCCAGAAATCCTTTGGGGCTCCTATAGCTGGTGGTGAATACGGTTAATAGGTTGATACTAACCTTTCTTTGTGGATCTATATAGAAGCAGTATATAGATGATACGGGTATCTGCAGTACCATGGACGAAATTCCTTTCAAAATATTTTTAGCATCAGTCTACGCCTTGGAATAGATAGACTGCCCCTCAAATGTAGCATAGGATATTAGGCACGGGGAAAAAACGTCCCTCCAAGTGTCATAAAATAGTAGAAAATGCGACGAAACCTCAAGACAATGGGTACCGCTGGTACCTCCCCCACATCAAATACTGTAATTTCTTCGGACGTTTCAATTTCACGTTCAGGCACGGATTACCCAAATAGAGACATAATTTCAGAGATCTGTAATCACACCACAAAATGGATTGTTTCCCTCAATGCATTTTACCTTTATGGACATTCATTCACGTACATCAATTAGAACGAGTTATTTCTCCGAGAGGAACAACAAGGGACTTTCCCCTTCGTCATGCTGTATTACACTTCATATTCCAGGTCTACGGTCTATAAAAATGTGTTGTTCTATCTATCCGTGTATTTCAATCCGAATCACCGGAATCTCTGTAAACATATATAACGGATACACATATGATCTATAAAAAAAAATTAATTTGAAGATCTCAATGATAAGAAGGTTGAATTAAATTACATCCGTAACGCAACCTTTAGATTGTAGATTCTGTTTTGTATCGGGAATTCGGGAACACTATATACTCCTAGTCTCCTGCACATCCAAAACAAGTCATGCCACATGTAGATAGTATTCATAAGATCATTATCATTACCAATCCTTGGCCTTACCTAACAAAACCCGACACATCCCTGGTGGAAAGTCTATTATTATATGACTATTAATATTAGCTCTGGTGTAATCTTCCAACTTTTTGTAGATAATTTTTTTCCCCGTGTCTGTAGGTCCATATATTTTTTCTTATTGCATAGCCTATTTAAAAGTAAATATAATTCATTGCCTGGAAAACAGATTGGGCCATGGAGGTATGTATAGGTCCTAAGCTTACCTAAAAATAATTGATGCACAAGGTTAAGGTCAAAGTGTTAGGTTATTAGATGTAATTACTACACCTGACCTGACGTGACTGACTTTTTGAAGTCTTTCGTGCGGGCCGTCTTCTACTACTGTTTTCCCTTCGTGGGTGATCTCCTATTCCATCATATTTCGGAGGTACCTGCGTCTGCCTAAGTTTTAGGTTCAGTTAAGCTCACCTGTTTTTTAATGGCTCATCTTTAAAAATCCACCTCCATGTCCACGCATGCACAGCCCATTCATTTTATAAGCCGTTAAATGTTAATTGAGTTTTCAAATTTGATAGACACCCTGTATTTAGCACATACCGCACTGTCATTCATTCTTTTATTTATGCTCTAAGTAATTTGAGAAAATCTTTCTATTTTCTTCTCATATGCCGTAAATGCGTATTGTAACTTATTGATTCAATTGTTATCGTCCGGATTTTAGATATTGTCTAACATTAAATACTTTCTGTCTTGGAAATCTGTAGGCCGTGTCATCAAATCTGGAGGTGCGTTGTAAATGCCACGGACTATCTGGAAGCTGTGAACTTCGAACTTGTTGGAGATCAGCCCCTGACTTCCGGGCAGTGGGAGCAGTCCTCAAAAATAAATTCCGTCGAGCTGTAATGATCGATCAGTCAGAACTGGGCAATCGCCCACTCAACAGGGTACAAAATCTAAACAAGCCAAGGAGAAAGCGTAGGGATCGTGCGAAGAGGAACAGCGGGAACATTGACCTCTGGTACTATGAGAGGTCACCAACGTATTGTGAGTCCAATAGTGATTTCAGCATCCAAGGCACCACTGGAAGAAGGTGTAACAAAACGGGTGGGAGGGATGTGGGCAGCTGTAGCACCCTTTGCTGTGGCAGGGGCTACAATACTATTAGACAAGTTTATACGCAGAGGTGTCAATGTCAGTTCATTTGGTGTTGTGAGGTCACTTGCAGAAATTGCACAGTGGATGAATGGATTACAGTGTGCAAATAATTTCCGGAAACATTTATGTATTTATTACTGAGCTGGATTTAATTTCAATGGACTGAAATGTCTCCTTGCTAATTTTAATCTTCTAGTTTGTTATTTTGTAAAGTTTGTGCAATGTAAATAGGCGTAGTAGAAACCGTGTGTTTGTTAAGTTCCTTGTGTTTATATTTATATTTTTTATTAACTATTATTTCATACTGATACAATATATTAGTGAGGTAATGTTAAGAATGTATAGTAGCATGTAATATTAGATAGATTATATAGATGGATGGTCGTTTCATGTGATTATCAGTATTATTATCTTGCAAGAGATGACATGACACTAATTATCATCCATCCTGTCATCCTCAACCGTATGAAGATTACCATTGCGCTATTCCACGCATTCATGAGATTATGTAAGGAGGATTTGTGTCAGATTATTTCTCTCACTTATCGGTACTATTGGTAGAGATTTCCAAAAGGGATTCTCTAGTACATTTCCAGCATGATGGATTGTACAGAAAAATTTGCAAACTCAACGACCCTCGACTCAGTAACTATTTGTGCAATTTTTCATGTTATAAATTTATTATCCTCCAAACTCCTTTCACCTCAAGCTACATAGTTACACAGAGAGCAGTAGAACTTTAAGCAGCATAGTTCGACTCTTTGAGGTCCACATAGCGTTGTCGACATGAGAGCAAATCTTGGCTTTCAGTAGAAACAACTTGGAAATATAGCTTCGTTATAAATGAGCACAGTGAACAAGAGGCAGAGACAGACACTACTACAGAGATAAAATTTAAAATACAAGAGCAAAATCAAGTAACCCACAAATAAATAGTAGAATGAGAATGGACGTCGAATATTGAGGAGAGCAAGTCCTTAGGCAACTTAATTGCTTATAAGCCCTGTCATTAGTCTTAATTATGCATGCCTAATGTACCCATCGGCTTACTGATTTACTTATTGTTTTCAAAAACTGACATTCCTTACTCGAGGCTGTCAAAGTGCACAAGTCTATCTGGGCAAATTATCGTGTAGTCATTTCATTGGGTTTCACGAATATTATGATACAATCTCTAAGGTATGCCTTTCGTTGCACGAAGCCAATACTAGATTCCCCTATCTAACGACCGGTTTAATACCTTTTAGCTTCTTGAGCAAATTATAATCATCGATTCCTATTTTATGTTATAAAAGTTCACCATTATCACGAATAATATTTCTCTATCTCCATGAGTTTCCAGTTTGTCTACTTACTATCCGGTTTTTTTTTCTCGAAAGCTCTGTTTCCATTTGCATTTTATAGGAAAGAGGGTTTGGACAAATTTATACTCTCATGTCAATTATCTGTGTAACTAAAGTTTGTATTTAAAATTTTGCATTGTATGCAAATCTAGGTATTTTCTACAACTCTAGGAGATGAAAAACGACTCATGTCATTCTTACAAAGCCAGTATTAATAGTTTTAAAGCTGATGAAATATTTATTGACCTTTGTTACTGATCATAAAATATTATCATTCGTAGCATTCCATGTTTTTATATTAAACCGATTCTGTGTATCGTAAAAGATCTCCCTTCTATTTCTAAACTGTTTTTAGTTTATGGGTGTGATTTTCCGAGCAAGACTAAATAGTTCGTTTTAAAGTACCTTGACTGGTATGGATGACATTTGTGTAATCCAATAAATAATATATTAACTTAAATGTTAAATCCCTTCGCTATCTCAAATTATTTTCATGGATTTTTATCATTTTGAATATACCTTCAACCTTTGAGAAATGATTCATTTCATACATACAGGAATATTAAATAAAATAGCTGCTATAACTATCACATCTCGATAGGTTGTGAAAATTTATTCATTTTATTCAGTATCGTATCGAATTAATATAATTTACTTCTCTGCTCGCATTGCATTGCCCTCCACTGCAGACAACAAAACACCTCAGGAAAAGAAACCCTAGGATGGCAACTTTCATGGTAAAATAAAAATGCCCTAGTTTACTAATTCTTCTAATTCTGGGTGCTATGTATGACCACTTTTAGGACTTCTAAGCTTTTCTCCCACTACGCTGTCGCTCATCATCAGTGGCTCTGAAGAGCGCTGGACAACGAAGGGGAAAACATGTAGGTTTTATGAATTGTATGAGTTTTATACATAGTTATCAGAGGGCAAAACGGTAGGCGTGGAATATTTCTTTAGGCTCTGGGTCCGTTTTGCATTCAGTGTTCCTTTATCCGCCATTTATTCAACACCTTGAATGAGAAATATTTTAAATGGCAGACGAAGCAAGAAATACGAGTCTCGCTTGGATTCAAGGGTTAGAGAATCCAGGGGGCAAATTTACTCTTGGGGTTACCATCGGATCTGGAGACTCATCTCTTGTACGACAAGGCTCGGATGCTGGTAAATTTTGAGCCTTTTTTGATAAAGCCTAAATGATTTTATAGAAACATTCTTGATAATTTCATAAACTTTTTTTCTATTCTATTCATCTAAAATATACTGAAAGATGGGAAAGCGGTGGCTATTAAAATTCAAGAAGAATCTGAAGACACAGTTCAGTCCATTTACGATGAGTTTCAAATCCTGTCAGAAGTGTGCGTTGAAAACACGAGATTCCCTGTGTTTCTTGGAGCCTATCGTACAGTTGAAACAATGCCCCACCATGTATGGTTTGTTATGGAGGTAGGCCAACTATCACTTTATTTAAACTCCCAAAATATAGAATTCTCCATTTACATCAACACGTTAAAAGCCAACCCACACGGCTAATGAAATATTTCTCCCTTTATAAAATCAACAACGGCCCACCTACTTGTCTTCCTGTGAAATAATTTTCCATGAAATTATAATCAGTTTAACATCGTCGTTTCTCACAGCTTTGCGAAGAAGGCTCAGTCAAAGATCTCCTTCTACGGCTAAAATCCCAAGAACGATTCATGAAAGAGGATATCATCTCGTACATTCTCAGGGAAGTTCTTCTGGTAAGAAAAAACTAAATTATTATTACGTCTCACGCCTTTAAAATCTCATTGTTAGACTTAATAACATACTCCGGGGTTCATTCGTGGTGTTGCCCGTCGTCCTTCTTTGGTGGTATGGAAATGGTTAAATGGCTAGCATAGGCGCCTATATCTTTTCAAAATCAATTTTTTTCAACTATAAAACCAACCTTCATTTGAATACCTACCTGTCTCATAAGCCAACTAATAATCTTGAAGGGGCAAAAAGCGGAGATACTTTCACGTACAACATGATTTAATCAAAATCAACCCACGCAGGGGAAAACTTAATCGTTGGATGTTTGCATTATTATATTTATATTGATCCTCACAGGGACTCAACGAACTTCACGAACGAAGCATAATCCACAGAGATTTGAAAGCTGCAAATATCCTCATATCGTCAAACGGGGATATAAAAATTTGTGATTTTGGATTCGCTAGGTAAGCTCTTTTGCAAGGCTGGACTATAGCTCATATCCTACAGCTAATATGATTACTCCAAAAAATGACAAAGACTTTAATTTAATTAAACGCTCGGGTAAGGTAAGCAAAAATAATAATTTCCATATTCTTTCCGATGACTAACAGGCATGTCGGGACTCCACAAGGGAAAATTCAGACAGTTATAGGGTCTCCTTATTGGATAGCCCCAGAAGTGGTGGTTTCGGAACGGCACGTCGACCTGGCGTATGACACCCGGGCTGATGTTTGGTCGCTGGGTGAGAATTTGACACTATATTTTACAATGGAATCATATGATTCACTTAGCATTTCAATTTAAAGGTGTTATACACAGATACTCAAGGATGAACTTTTTTTTTTTTTTACTTTTGCAATAAATAGGTATTACTGGGCTCGAAATTGGTGATTGTCTCGATCATGCCATGGCTCATGTCTATGCCCCTCGAGCTTTGTTTCAAGTGGTACAGAATCCACCACCAGCCTTACTTAAGCCATCAGACTGGTCACAACTTTACAATGATTTCATTTCAGAGTGAGTTTTTTGTAACACTCATCGTAATCCTCTTGAAAAATGATGCTCATTTCATTCCTTGGGCAAAACTCATGAAACAAATGAAAAAAAAGTACTGCTTTGTATTGAACTTAAGCTCAGCTTAATAGGTAGTAATGATGGCCCTATGCCCATTGTGTTACACAGGATTACATAGGTTCATCTTAAAAATGACACATTCAGGGCAAAAATTCTTAATACCCTAATTCATGGCCTAATAAGCAAGCATAGTGGATATGGATTAGATGTCAAGCCAAACTGCATTTCTAGGTTCTCTTTCATCCATGTCCATTTCAAAAAGGTGGATGGATTAATAGTTTTCCAAACAAAATGCACAGTTCCAACTGCCTCTGCAGCTCTCACTGTTTTACCACATAGGAGCTGTGCCAATACTGCCAATACCGTGTCCAAATTCCACGCCCACAAATAACACTCTATATTATTTTTGGTACAGATGCTTAGAGAAGAATCCAGACCACCGACCGTGGTCAGAGGAGCTTGTTGAGCACCCATTCATCAATCAAGTGCCAGAGCAAGAGCATCGGGTATGTCACTGTTGTCACCTGCGTTGCATTTAGTTCTTCATGGAAATGAATCTATTAGACCCACAGTTATGGAGTCCGTGGATTTGGGAAATCAATGTACAATGGCCAAATGGGGGGCGATGAAGTTATAGTTTTAGGCTTGTAAATTTACGATACTGAATAATGGCTTCCCCTTCTGCACAGATTCGAGGAGGCCTGCTGCACTTGCTTAATGAACTGAAAAGTTATCCTCTGCCAGAGCATGAGCCGGAGGTCACCGTGAAATCAGAAATGATAAAAGTAATACCAGCTTCCTGTTCAAATGATTTATAAATGATTAATTCTAGGAGGAGTAACACCGCTTCAAGAGTATATGACATTGGATGTATTTTAAATAGATGGATCGTTCCTCAGCCCCGCAACCAATGTTCAGGGATGACTTGGCCACTTTGTACACCGTAACTGAAGAATCCGTATTGGAAACACTCAGCCAGCGATTCGCCCAAGGAAATATTTATACATTTCTTGGAGACATCTTAATCGTGATAAATCCCTTTCACGAGCATCCTATTTACGGATCGGAGGTATGTGCATATTTTGAGGATAATTCATCTGCGTTTTTTAGTCCCTCCGGGCCCTCTCAAACATGATATGTAACAGTGTATGTAGATGTGTGAAATAATTGTATCATATTATCATATACGTGTGTACATTAGCAATTTAGGGATATTACACCCACAGATTGTGAAAGAGTAGAGTGGCATCCTTGAGGTAAAGAATAGTTTCAAAGAACAGTTCTAAACAGAGACGTGCTATCTGGATGATCTGAAGTTGGTTTTAATAAAGCAGTCTCTTAAATCTCCCTAGGTTGGTTAGCTTTATTAAAGATGCCACCGGTCTGTAATTAACTCAAATGAGCTGTAATGTAAAGTAATCCATCGGAGATTTTTTATTCCCCTTCATGAATTCATCCTAGCCTACCCTTTTACCATGGAATTCCACCAAGCCATTAAAGTGCAGAGCTAGATGATTACGGATGCATTGAAATGAAATCGTTATACGATACCTTGTTCTACATTATGTATTTAATATTTTTTCCAACGACAAGAGGTAGATAGAATGATTACATTGTATCCGAAACAGAGGACAAAAACACTTGAGTTTTGTATTCATCGTTACAAATTTTCTTGGGCTTCTTCACAGGTAGCTAATAAGTACAAGTTCCGTGCAAGATGTGATAATCTACCTCACATTTATGCTGTTGGGGATCGGGCTTACCAGGTAAAATTTAATAAGCTCAGCTAGTTAATGATGAATTTCAGAGGAATTTTTCCTAAGAGAAATTAGTCTTGATAATTTGCAATTACGCTTGTGAAATTGAATTGATTCGTAGGACATGCTTCACCATCAAGAGGTCCAGAATATCATTCTCACAGGTAAGCTTCCACGAAGGCTTTGCTTGAGTACCTATTTGGTTCCTAATCCCAATTTCCCAATCGCTTCTGTTCTAATAAGAGCAAGCTAATTGCTCATTGTATACTGGGGTGCTTCTTCGATCTTGGGGAAAACCTCTAATGACTAGCTTGGAATATATTTATGCAGGTGAAACAGGTTCCGGGAAAACAACGGCTGGGAAACATCTTCTTTGGCATCTTTCAAATATGTCAGCTGTCAGTTAACTTCTCATTTGATTTTCTTACATTCCCTAGACAATTTCTAACGAAGCTATACTCATGGGAGCACATGGCTTATTACTGCAGCTTTGAAACATTAGCATTTCTAATATTATCCAATTCATAGTATCTCTGTTTGATACACAGAGTAATAAAACGATGGTGGAGAGGTTGCTGTATGTACCAATGATTATGGAAGCTTTTGGAAATGCTACTACGATTTTCAACCCAAATTCCACAAGACATATCCAATACTTTGAGCTAACCTTTACGAAGACGGGCAAGCTGAGCGGAGGGATTTATTGGGCCTACTGCCTTGAAAAATGGAGAGTGACTAACTGTGGAAGGTTTGCAAGGAACTACTAAATCCATGATTTATGCAAGAAATACATTTTTAAATTGAAATAATCTTGTAGGAACCAAAGTAATTTCCATATATTTTACTACTTGATGGACACCCTTTCTGCCACAGACCAGGCAAAGAAGTATCATCTGGAGAAAGGAAAGAACTACGAATACCTCCCAGCCAGTCCGTCCCACACTCCTCAAGACAATATCGACAAATTTGGTAAGGTCAAAGACGCCTTCAACCGCTTGGACTTCAGCCTGGAGGAGCAGGACACGATTGTCAAAATCCTTAGTGCGATTCTGCTCATGGGACAAATCCATTTTGCAGGAGAGGACGCAGCGGAGATTCAGAACCCTGAGGTTGTTGAAAAAAGTAAGCAAGCAACTTTGTTGTGGATTGTTATCAAAAAGATAAATATTAATGCCTATGAGGAAGGTATTAAGATCTGTCCATTGTTTTATTTCATTGTAAAAGTTGCCGAGTTGTTGCAAGTGGATGATAAAAAATTGATATGGACGTTTACAAACTACTGTGTGGTAACTGGAGGGGAGCTCGTTCGTGGGAAGAATAATTTTGACGAAGCTGAGGAAACAAGGGATAGTCTGGCAAGGTCTCTGTATTGCCGTCTTGTTGACTGGATTGTCAACTTGATCAACACTAAACTCTCTTTTACAAGGCTTGTTTTGTAAGATGCATAAAACTAATTGCTAATTGGAAGGTTGTTGATAAATCCCCATTAACATTGACGGATGCTTTTAAACTTTTAGTGGAGATCAACACGGGTTGGGTATTTTGGACATTCCTGGTTTTGAATGCTTTGCTCAGGATAACACCTTGGACCAATTCCTTGTTAACATGACTAACGAGCAGATGCAATTCTTTTATAATCAAAGAGTCTTCATTTGGGAAATGGTGACAAAATTAATTGCCAGCTTTGATCAAATTAAGTCAATGAATTGAAAATACGGTTAAATGTACGGTATGTGTTTATTTTTACAGAGAGATTACGAGAAAGATCAATTGGGAGTATCGGGTTTCAACTTCCACGACAATCAGGAAATGCTGGACATCGTCTTATCCAAACCCAAAGGACTACTGGCTTTTCTAGATGACGAGACAAAGAGTTCGGGCAATGACCACAAACATTTTCTGGGTAAGATTCCATCAAGAGAGTTGAAGAAAGATACACTACATATATTTTTCTCTACGAAAATGTCATGATGATCTAAAATTTAAATGTATGTCTCATCCTTCTCTTGTTATTTTTTATAGATCAGATCGAAAGTAAACTGGAAACACGATGCATTCAGATTACTGATGCAAACAATTTCACAGTTTTACATTATTCAGGCCAGGTAAGGAACAAGAATGTGGCCACGGCCTACAACGAGCCAAACAAACAATACAGACAAAAAATTAATTTTCTTGTGCTTTCATCTCATCCAAGTATTGAGTGATAAATGGGACAGGATTTTAAACGTATTTCACCTTTGATATCCTTGGGATTTCAGGTTATCTACGATGCTCGAAATTTCGTGGAGAGAAATAAGAATTTCCTGTCACCTGAAGTCATTCAAGTTCTCCGGGATTCTGGGAATCCCACTATAACTACACTTTTTTTCAACCAATTGACAAAAACAGGAAACCTCACTATTGCTGAAGAGGATGTAAAGCAGAGTCGATGGACAAGTGCTATATCCGCAAAACCTCATCAGAATAAAGTGCATAATTTAACATTCCTAATCCATACTTGTTTTTTTTCTCTTAAAGATAAACGAATCCTGCTAATTTATTCTGTAGAAATTCAACACTAAATCACGAGGGAAGTATTCGCAAAGCCGTCAGATGCAAACGATTGCCGCAACTATGAGAAACTCCTTACTGGAGATGTTGCAGAAGGTCTCTGAAGGCTCTGCTCATTTTGTGCGTTGTCTCAGATCAAATCTCAAATGCACGCCGTTTTCTCTTGATCGAGATCTCGTCAGATACCAAGTAATTTATTTCAACCACAATCTTAAGAAATTAATCACAAGAATTCTTCAACTCGCTTATGCATATGAAATATCTATAAGTCATTAGTGTAAAACAAACAATTTATTTGTCAACAGTTAAGAGCCTTGGGCATGATGGATACCCTCCGTGCTAGACAGTTGGGCTACTCGAGGAGGCTGAAATTTTCAGAATTTCTTCGACGGTTAGTCCATTTTCTTTTAGTATTTTCAAATACGCAAGAACTTTCTTCTAATAATAATGAAAATTCGGTTCTATAATATTTAACAACAGATATAAATTTTTGGCATTTGACTTTGATGAGTCTGTGGAAGAGACAAAGGATAACTGCAGGCTTTTGCTTATTCGACTCAAAATGGAAGGATGGGCACTGGGAGAGTCGAAAGTTTTTCTAAAATACTACAACGAAGAATTCTTGTCAAGGTATGAATTCTACTATCTAAGCTTATCGGTCCACAAAGAACATTTCTCACAGATCACGTTAACTCATTTACAGCAATACTAAACTAAATCTAATTATTTTAAAACTCTTTTATTGAAAAAAACACAACAGACTGTACGAGAACCAAGTTCATAAGGTGGTCAAGATTCAGTCACTAATGCGTGCCTTCTTGGCCCGTAAGAAGACGAATAAATTCCCTCGACTTGCAGAGCTTCGGAAACAAGGTAGCATTAGTCAAGGGTTGAGCCCACAAAGTTCTATTCGAAGAAGTGGGGATTAGTGCGTATTCATTTTTAAAATTTTATTTTTTGATCCGATTACAAGTATAATTTCAAAGCTTTTCGTCACCGTAAGTTTTCGTTTTAATGTGGTTAATTAAATTCGTAAATCCTTAATTGGTTGATAATCAATTCAGGATTACAAACTATTGGCACTTTTTACTGGCACTCGTGCCACTTGACACTTGAAATTTGTTTGCCCATATAAAGCTTGTGACAAGGCTTAGAGTACAGCTTTTAAAATTGATATTATATGTATGTGTGGTTCGTGTTACGTGCATTTAAATATGATTTAGTTTGTCCAATTTAGTATTAATTTCAAGTTCTAACTGATCATGTAACTCTCTGTTTGGAAATAAATTTTAATGTTGTACAAACTTACTTACAATTGTAGTCATTGTAAGGGGCTTTATTATTGGGATCATAAACAACACGTAATACGAACCTCATGCACTCAATTCCACAATAATTTATAATATCACTTACAGTTACAAATTACAATATTTTATCAAAAACATTTAAACTTCGGCACATCTTGATTACATTTTTCATAGCTTCCGAATCTTCAGACAATGGAAAAGGAGTAGGATGGGGAATTAACAAGTTGGCCAACAAGGGAAAAGTGGAGAAAGCAACCAATGGTCGCACTTCATCCCCACAGGATTCAAAAGGTCTAGGAATCCCTGCTAAAAATGATTATAGACGGTACGGTTCAAGGACTACATCGTCTACTCCTGAACCGAATCCAGGATACACGAAAGTATTTTCCAGTGCAAATGTTCAGTCAGAATTCCAGAACTTCCGAAACACTCCAAATAAGCCTCCACGAAGAAGCTTGAGCCCTCCTGAGCGGGATGAGATCTACGAACGGCCGGCAAGTCCTCGAGACATAGCTAAAGTTTTTGAGGCGAAATCAAAAGAAAATCGGGACATGACATTTGGGGCAAGGTACAAGCCCAACATATCGTCTGGCTCTAATGTGTCAAAAAAACCAATTTCTGCGGCAAACGCTATGCGAGGCGTCACAAGTGGGTCGAATTCCAATTGGTCTAACAAAAACGCAGCTTCATCGAATGATGCCAATGTAAGTCAACGCACTTCATCAACACCAGAAATCATAAATCCGTTGGAAGAATTCACAAACTATAATAACAAAGTTATGAAGGATTACGATGAACCTGGGCCATACAACTTTAAAGTATATGCATCTTTAATTGAATGTAAATTTTTTTGATGGGCATGAAAACGTCTAATTGTGTTTCTTAATTCATTAGGGGATGCTTCGAAAAACAAATATACAATCTCGAGATACTGCCCCTCTGTTGCCACCTCAAATGCCTATCCTGGATCAAAGCAGATTGGGGAAAAAAGTTCCAGATGTGAACAGCAACGTTTCACTCCAGGATCAGCTGCCACCGAAAGAACGTACCGGACACTGGTCAACCAATCCATATCCTTTACCTGGAATGGCCGTACACAATAGCATCCCTCCAAGTAATAACAATCCTCTTGAGGATTCAACCACTTCTTCTTTTGGACAATCTACAACTTCGAGGGAAAAAGTAAGAGGACCAACTACTTCAGTAACTGATCGAAATTTTCCTCGAGGTAAACTCACGCGTGACAATGTCCTAATAAAGTCCATCGAAATTGAAGATGCTCCCCAAGGAATTGTCTTCGAAGGGGAAGCTGAAGATCTTTAGACATTCGAATACTAAGTTAATCGATGAAATAAAAGAGTATTGTAAATAAATAGTGGCAGTGAGTGCCAATGCATAATATAATTCGCCACATCGAACGTGTTTGACTCATTCTTTACATTCCTGTCGGCTGTCAATGGCATCGTTTCAGTGCGTAAATATTAAGTATGTATCCACGGTTAGTTTGATTTGATTGATTATGAATTTTTATTTTCGTATGTATAGTTTCTCAAAGTTTGAGGAAACAAAACAAGAGTATATGCACACCGTACACTTTGCCCCGTGTTGGTAATACCCATGGGGCCCCACTAAATCCCAAATACAAAGTGTGAACTGAAACTAACGTGAGAGAAGTTAAAATATAGCTTGAGCTTAACTAGTTTTACTGGGTTAAAGGTCGGTATTAACAAATTTTTCACTTACTTTGTATGTTTGGAACTATAAATTAAATTATTTAAATGATCTAATTGGGCCCTGGACCAGTGTGTAGTTATTTTAGAGGTGCGGAGAAATAATAGCAAATAGTGAAACTACATTTAATTGAGTTTATAGTTAAGCCGCAAACACGTTTAATGTCAAAGGTTAGTCTATAGTCTGATGAATCTTCTAGTTCTGCTATTATTTCCTCGGTGAGTCGGAACATTGATTTAGATTTTAGAATTGAATTAGGAATTAGGTAAATTAGGTTCCTCAAGAAACGTTCAAAGCAATCCAATATCCAATTTGTGATTGGAAACTTTTGTTAACTTATTTATTTGTTTTTGTTGATTTTGTTTAGCTGGACTTTGAATTGACTGGCAAGCGTCAGCGTAAACACGATGCTATATATCTATTCTAGATTCTTCGGCATCGGCAGAAATGTATAAAGTACCTGTCTGCAACGAATGACGAGGACTTGGAAGAATGGAAATAATCCATCCATAACACAAACGGTTCTACTGCATTCTGGTTTCTTGTTTATTGGAATTGTGAATTTGAATTGGAATGCTTTTTAAAGTTCATCCAGATGGTTATGCTTTGAAATGAAAAGACTTTTGCTATATTTTTCGTACATCGGAACAAGTTACAAGTTAGCCACCGATTAAATTATGGTTTGTTGGCCGTTTTTGAAATCTTAATAAGGGAATTTGGCCAATTTCAGAGGTCTACAGACACAATTACCAAGGAATGGGAGCAGAGATCCAACCGGTCGTTATCGCTCTGCACCGGATTTGCAATCAGTACAAGGGATTTTGGAACATGGATTAAGGAAAGTTCTTTCTCTAGACAGTGTTCCTGTATTTAATTCTAGTCGCACAGATGTGGGTGTGCATGCTTTATCCTCAACTGTTCATTTCGACATCGATGAAAAGTGTAAGTTTCACTAAAGTTAATCGTCCGTTTGAGGAGTAATGACTCGAGTAAATGTTATAATTATGCTGTTAATTTTAGTGAGGTATCAGAAGTATAAATTTCGTATAATTTTAATCAAAGTTTTATGTCGTCTAGGGTTCGCTAAGGTTCCTTACAGTCCAGAGCGGATATGCCAGTCCCTGAATTTGTTTTTGGAGAAAAACGAAACTGATATAAGAGCTCAGAGAATCGTGGAAGTTCCTAGTGATTTCGTTTGTCGGAAAGCTTCTTCTAGGACGTACGTTTATAGAATTGCTCTTGCGAAGAATAATGGTAAAGAGCTTTTTGATTTTATCGTATTTCATTAGAGTTTGTAGTTTGTAATTCAAAGCTCATTTGAAAACCTATTGTTTAGACTTTGGTAACTGCTCCTCTTACTTGAGACTGAGTCCGGCGCTTCCAATCACTGAGCTTTACCGGTGCCAATTTGTTCCTCAACCATTTGATGATTCCTTGGTACAAGAGGCTTGTCGACTGTTCATTGGTCAATGGGACTTCAGGAGTTTTATGAAATCTGGGAAGGACACAAGGGAGAGAATGAAAATTGACCAAAGTTTCTTCATTAAAACGATTCACAAATTTTCATTTTCAAAGTCAATAATTGAAGACGACGACGCACACTTCTTCCCACTTTATAACACAGACTGCTTTCATAAAAAGTTTGACTTGTATGATTTTACCGTAGTCGGAAGTGGATTTTTAAGGCGACAGGTATATGATTCAACTCTATCGATAAATTATATAAAGCCAACAATTATTGCCATCGGCGTTTTATTAAATTCAGTAATTATTTTTCCCTTAGGTTAGACGAATGGTTGGCGCGCTGATTTGCGTTGGTAATGGCACAATAGAGTCGAAAGATATACTATGGATGCTAAAGAATCCAAGTGAGCAAAGTTGGATTTCTAGATGTTCATCTGCAAGTCCTGAAGGGCTATATTTGAAATCAGTCCGTTATGCATCTCTAAATATATTGCGCGGTCCTCTTTCTTGAATCAAAAGCCTAATGGACGAAGAAACAGCTAGTTGTGAAGGGCAACCTGAATCGTCGTCGATGTTGCCTTCACCAACGGGATTTCTCTTTCAACTGCAAGAAAGACTAGGAGGAGGGTTAAGACCAACTAAAACTAAAGTTACTTCTTTGGATGGCTCTGTTCAAACACTAACCGGTCAAGGATTAGTTGTCGCTCCTAAAGATTCTAACGAACTGTTGCCCAAATGTTTCGGTTTCGTTGTGGACACAAAGCCAGACTTAACGCTTGGAGAGGTTCGACCATGGCTATTTATTTCATCTCAAGACGTTCCAAATCAAATTAATTTGATAGCCAGTCATGGAATCACTGACATTTTGTCGCTGTTACCTGGCTTTGTTCTAGACCCATTAGTAGGAGTCCACATTAAGTCCCATTTAGTGCTGGAAGTCTATGATGAGTTGGACTATTGTCTGGAATCGGAGTTGATCTCAAAGGCTCTATTATTCATCAGCGAATGCAGACAGAGATCAGATAGAAAGGTTTTAGTTCATTGCAACGCTGGAGTGTCCCGTGCTCCTTCAGTAGTGATTATGTATTTAATGAAGTTTGAAAGCCTGAGTTATAGCGAAGCTTGGGAAGCCGTTAAAGCCGTTAGGCCATTCGCTCGACCCAACGATGGATTTTTACGTCAATTGAATCATCAATCTACTAAAAAATGTGGATTATAATTTATAAACAATAGCTTCAGTGTTTGGCCTGTTTGCTAAAAAAAATCAGGTGAAATAAAAATCTATCTGTAAAGATAAGCAATAAATATCAATAAAAATTGATAAGCAATATTGTTTCTGGTACCCGTTTGGCTTTGTAATAATTTAGTTTTAAATTGAGACGTGTTTTCGTTTAGTCTAATGGCATAGAATAAGTGGATGAGGCAAATTGAAGCTAAATCCTGTGCACTGAAGTTCAAATTCGGTTCCCCACGAATATTTAATTTGTTTGCTCCTCAAGAGGATTGCAGTTTTTACAATATTTGTACATAATTATTTTGAGTTTTGATTGTACTGTGTTTGTACTATTTGTACTTCCCATTGTCCTTGAGCAGTGCAGTGGAACAAGTTTACGTATAAAACAAATATTTTTACCCAGGCAGGGGATGAATAGTGCTTAATTTAATATTGTACATTCTGAATATTCTGATTATCCTTTATTAGTAATCACTGAGTTCCGAAAGGTATTAAATCGCGAGTAATAAATCCACAAACATAATTGTGAATTTCGTAATGTCTTCCGAACAGGTAAAGTTTAACTCTACTCTATAAACTAAGCAAATAAATGTTTAATAACTGATTTTAAGATTGAAAACGTGAGAATAGGAATAGGAATACATTTTTAACCGATGAATTTGATTTCTTCAATTTTCGTGCTTATTGTTTTGTAGGGAGGGTCGTCCTCATCGAAGGGATTGGACTGGATGTATGAAGGGCCAACTGCGCTAATCAATAGGGATGATTATTTATTGGGGAAGAAAGTAGACAAGTCTTTCAAAATGCTGGAGGAGGCAGAGAAAGGAAATAGTGCCTGGCTGTCAGAGGCCGAAAAAGGTAGGAGGATTTTTAAAATATTGATCAGTTTTACTTTTGTCAGTCTTGATAAAATCACATTTATCGAAATGGTTTTGTCGGTTCAGTTAATTACATGCTTTGTATTGAATAGATCTCACACCTCAATCCATCCTAAATTCTTCTGGCCCATCAGGACCAATCGATGTGATTCGAAAGATCAAGGGTGACCCCCTTTATCAGATTCAGAAAAAAGAACAAGAATACCGAAAACAGTTATTGCAAAATCCAATACTGATGAAGAAATTACAGCAGCAACATAATTTGGATGAAGCCCCTTCACCACGTAGCTCATCAAAATTCAAAGAAAAGAAGCAGAAAAAGAAAAAGAAATCCAAGAAAAAGCGAAGTAGCAGCTCAAGTAGTAGCAGCAGTAGTGATGAAGAAATAGACCTATTACTAAACAAGTTCAAGAAAAACTACGACCTTTCTAAACAAGTGCAATCGCACTCATCTAAAGGTGCCACTAAACGTACCAAGAGACGGGATTCCAGCACTGACAGCGATGAAAAAAGTAGTCGAAGCTTAGTCTTACGGAAACAATCTCCTCCACGTCGTGATAATTATAGGAATAGAAGTAGATCCCCACAATTGAGAGAAAAAACTGACCGAAGGGAAAGACGTGATGATTTCAACAGAAGAAGATCACCAGCAACAGCTTCGAGTCATCATACAACTAACAGTAGCGTGCGAAGGGAGGAGCATTCTAAAAAATCGCAACCTCCAGTAGTTAGGAAGAAATTAGATGAGTCAGAAATGGAAAGAAGAAGGCAAGAGATGATGGGAAATGCTAAACAAAGGGATGAAGAAAGAGAACGAGTCGTCAAAAAGTACAGAGAGGATCTTAAGAAAGAACAAGAAATGTTAGACGAACATCGAAAGAGTGGAAAAGATGCGACATTTATAAAGTTCGAGCTTTTTAATATATTATCTTCAATATTTAATTGTTCCTATTTCGTTTATTGATCATAACTAAAACTTTAATTGAATCCCGTAAACAGGAAGCAACTGTCCGATGCAGCAAATTCCGGCAGTGTGGAAAAACGTATTAAGGCTAACTCTTACAATATACAGCGATCCAAGTTTGCCATGGACCAGAATTTTGCAAGGCGTTGATCTACGAGTTTAGCGGTTATGAATAAAACAATAATAAAAGTGGTAAGTTTCTTATGTAGTATACGCAGGGTATGGTCAAAGTTCCGGGTTGGTATTTTAGGAGTGTGGGTTCGATTCCTGGGAGAAGTAGTTTTGGTTTTGAGCCTATATGTCTGGGCAAGAGGTCATCTTCCTAATGGATGATACTCTAATCATTCTAGGCGAAATTAAAGTAAACTGACTATAATCCCACGTTGGAAAACAATTCCTTTGTGATTCATGGGTCGGTTACAATTTTTGCTTAAAATTAAATTAAAAAAATTTTCCATTCCGAGTCATATTCTTTAATTTTTTATCATACTCTTTTAATTTGCAAATTACAGGAATGTGGCAGACTCACCTCAGGCGAATTGAATTTATTTGTTTGAAACCCATCTGCTAAAATTCCGGCTGTGTTTCTTCTAACTCATGAATTGAACAATAGGTTATGGCATATGAATGTATGTCTTTTGTTTTTTATAAAATCTTGTACTTTTAAAGTTTGTTCTATTAAATAAAGCTAAAACATAGTAATATTTATAGAACTTTACTCTTATTATCTATTTTAAAATAGCTATAAAGTTTGACTTTCATTAGTTTTTTGTATTTTCACAAATAAAACACATGACCAAAAAAACCTTAAATCAAATGTAAATGTAAAAATGTTCGAATTGTTATTTTTGAAACGGACCCGTAACAAACTAAATACAATATCTATCGAAATATCTGAATGTATTCAATGTAACTAATTTAAATAATGATCCAATAATAATTAAAATCAACTGATGTTGGAAATCTGAATTTGAATTGTCATTGAAAATTAAAATCAGCAAAATTGAACACCAAGATTGCTGAACTCTTTCGAATTTCTCTCTAGTTTTCTCCAATGAGCTGATTTATTTATTTAGTATCGTAAAATAAGTTATCCGTGCTTTGGTTACTACGAGATGTTATTTTGGATTCTTATTTATTATTCACTATTATTCGCTAGAAGATCTATTAATGGAAAATCAAAAACACACCCACTCATTCATCCACCTAGCATTAATTCTAACTCCGACATCTGATTCAAATTAATACGATGGTGAAAGAAGTGAAGAAACAAAGTGGTTCAACTTCCAACGAGTATAGTTTCCACACAAATCAAGGGCATTTAAACTTTTAAAACAACATTTTAAATTGAGGATTGCCTATACTATGATAAAATATGATTGATTTCCCAGTGATATAAATTATAAAGATGTCATCAATCGTATCAATCGGATTCAAGGACACTGTATTGATCTTACAAAGGCTCTAACTGACTATGCAACCAAGAGCTCAGTGTACATATAATAAATCTTGAATGTGAAAAACATGAATTCTTCAAAAACGGTTCTCTAATTTCTACTACACGAACGGTATTTTTACTTCTAGAATACGGGACAAAAATGACGAAATCGCTAAATGTTTGGCCAAGTACTCTAAAGTGGAAAATTTCAATACTACCTCAAAACTTGCAATGACTATATCGGGAGAACTCTTTGCGAAAATGGGGGATCACCAGTGCGTGATAACTCATAAATAGAGTTGAAAGGCTAAGGCTAAATATCTAAAGGAAATATTTTTGGTTCTCAGAACTATGGCAGTACAACGCCTGGAAACTGAAGTTTTAGCAAACTTTTCATCCTATGGGAGGATATGCAAATGCCTAAAAGCAGATTTACGAAATGCAACAGCCGCCCAAGAGAGAGTACTTTCTCGCAGGAAAACGTTCGATGCTTTCTCAGAACGAATGACTGAGCCGAAATACCAGCATGTTATTGTAAGAGATTCATATTGAGGATCTTTCAAAGGCTTAGAAATGCAAATAAATGGGGATTTTAAATATGCATAAAAGAAATCTGACTGTTAAAATAACTGTCGACAGGCATTATTTCCGTCTTTCTGCCCAAAAGTAGAGTTTAGAGTTGAATTCAACTCCAAAAAGTTTCCTACTCCTATGAATTATCTGAATATAAATCAATTACAGTTCGATGCTGAACGTGATCTGGAAAATGCTATGGCTGAATCATCTTATCTCGGCCCACTTTCTCAAGAGCAAGTAATCAAATTCGAGCACAAGCGTATAATTGATTTGAAAGATACTTTGGAGTCTTTCTTCAAAATTGAGATTACTAGACACGCCAAATCCCTCGAGTTGTTGACAGAGGCTTATAAGTACATTCACAGCATTGATGAAGATGCAGACTTAGAGGTATGGTTACTCAAGTTAATGCTCTGAAACTTACAGTTAGTTGAATCTCCAACTCTCCATAACACAATGTGTTTCAACAAATATGTATCTCCAGGCTCTCAAGGGAGGTCTAAAACTTCGGGAAATCCAACCGATGCAACCCGCTCCGGGTATAAAGTATAAATCTCCTCCAAAGAACAGCCACACAATGCAAAATAAATCCGAAGAAACTCCAGAGGAAGAAGATTCTTGGAGCTCTGGCTTTGTTAGGGAAGTTGAAGAAATTCTGAGCTCGAAGGAACGCCTCTTTGCAGCTCAAACTAAAAAATCTCGTGAAAAGGCTTCAGCCGCCCACGTCTCTTCTCCGAAACATTCAACTCAAAAGTTTATTAGTAATGCTGCATCTCCTCAACATAAACCGAAAGAATCCAGGCTGTCCAGAAGTGAAAATTGTAGCTACAGAAATGACAGGAAGGGGCAGGATGACAAGAACTACAGGCGGAAAGACCAAGTCGGGATAAGAGAAAGTCTCTCGAGGATGGAATCGTTGGAATCTGCTAGGGACAGACGAGATGCTTCAAGCTCAGCCTTTTCATATGTAACTAAATCAACTCATCTTGACAATTTTTCAATCAGCTTTTTTTAATCTTTGGATTTGTTCATTGGATTTTTTTCTCGACTTTCTGAATAATTACTCATTTGTTTTCTTCATTGAAAATATTTTGCGCGTTGAATAGTAGACATTTTTATCTTGATCAATAGCTCGAGATAATAACCATCCTTCCAATTAATTCCTCTCTTTTCCATTTTATTTGCTAATCCTTCAACTTTATACATAAAATAATGCAATCAAGTTTTAAATTGCCATGTCAGTGTTAGTACGAAATCTTAATCGGTTCATATTCTGGATAGTTCATTTAATTTCTGCTTCATAATTTTGGTGGCAACTACACTACCTTATTGAGATCAATGAGATCCAGAAAAGCTTAGTATTGAATGCATTGACAAGATTTTTGAAGAATTAAAGAATTTGCTTTTCCCATGTGGCTCGTAGATAAAAGAAACTGAGATGGAGCGTGGTAGACGACCTGTAACATCCGAATTTCCCCATTCGAACAAGGATCAGAGAATGGTTTCATCTGCATCTGCATCAACTATTTCAAAGGCAAACTATGTAACTGTCAAAAGCGCAAATACACGGGGGAAGAACAATTTCAATGGTCAAGAAACCGAACGAAACTTACATGAAATGACTACTGGCGGAACACAACAAGGTAAAAAAGTCACATTTCAATCCGGAGGTCACGGGGAGTGCGAAAAAAGTCGCAACGGACATAATTCTTTCATGTCCAAACCTTTCAGTGCAGCTAAAGCTCCGTCGAAAAATCAGTTTCTCTGATAGTTAGGCACAGACTGGCCAATTGGTACTTGAGAGTCTAGGACCGTAATACCTTTAACAGTTTTCATTGCATATTTTTTCTTACTAACTGATACTCAAATGTAGATGGTTAAAACTAATAAAGCATGAAATATGTAAAAAACCGTAATGCCTTTTTGTGCATGTTTTGAAAATTTTTGAATGTCAAAATTCTATTTATAGATCTGTACCACTTTTATGAGCGTTAAATTATAAATTTGAAAATTTAATTCTATTAGGGAACCGCTTGCTTCATAATTATATTCGGTAAAATTTGAAAACACCGGCGTATGAACAGATTATAATTCAAATAAAAATGTTAAGTCTAATCCAATTAAATTGAGATACAATTTTAAATTTCGAAATCTAAACCAGAACATGTAAAATATTTGCAACTCAAAAAAAATTCAATGCTGCGCATACCAAATCATTTAATTCATCTTTTTGAAACTATGTATAACATATGCATATAAATATTAAAATAAAAAACATAAATTAAAGACATATTATTTGATGTCATTGAAATATTTTCAGCCTTTACAAAAACAAAATATACAATTCTCTCTAAATTACTAATTTCCGTCACTCTGATAAACTGGAACAGGAGGTTTTGGCACTTTTAGAATCTTCATCTGCTGCTGAAAGATACCCGTCTCTGTCAGAAAACGTCATGCACGAGTGATGGATTCCGGGCATTGAACGGTCACCCCCACTGGAACATCCTGTCTCTCCGTCCTATAAATAAAAATATTCAAATCAGTCAATCTTTAAAGAATAAAGAAAAATAAGTCCCTTATACACATTCTTGTCATGCAATGTCTGAAAAGTGGTCTTTAAAGGAAAAGAAAAATAGTTTACCGAATTTTCGGGAGTAGAGTTTCCAGTAAATTCGCTGTTACATACAGAATTATTATTCACCAGATTTCGGGAAGATTCTGTCAGGGATGAAATTCCTCCGGTGTAAATATCTGAGTCCGGTAATACCGTTTTTAAATTCTTTAGATTTGGAAAACTATGTTTGACTCTATTGACCAGTGACTCGACCAGAGCGTCAAAAGTTGATTTGATCATGTCCCAGCAGTGATTGCCACAGACATCGGAGCAAGATGTTGGTTGCTTATAATAACACTGGAGATCCATCTGAATCTCGAGCGATTCAACATTAGGACAAACAGGCGTAGCACTATATGGAATGTTGCATTCAAAGTCCACGATCTCTCTAAAAATTGGGAGCTGACTTTTGCCAATAAAAAACTTCACATTGTTAACTAAAGGTAGCTGTCGAAGCACATGAAAAATAGGGCCGGTGAAACTTAGATGGCCTGTAAACTCTACACTTGTGACAGATGACGCGTACATCCGTACGTCTGGAATTTCTTCACTCCCGATTAAGATGAATGAGAGTTTGTCGACTGGGCCCGAGAACGCTTTTCGTCCGGAGTACCTTGCGATGAAGATGCTTTCGTTACTTGGACAAGCAATAGGGATACATTTTAAACCTCGTACATGTTGCACTTCTTCATTAAGATGTGGTCTATCTTCTTCAAGTTTGTAATGAAACACGGGTTCCGAGGGAAGAAACTTTCCATGCCATGTAGGAGCGATGGAAGTGATCAGCTTATTGGGTCGAATCACCTGAAAAAATTAAATGGTTATAATTTACAATGGCTCTAGTTTAATACAAAACAGTCCTCCTGATTTTATTTCGAAAAGAGCAATGAAAGTTTAAAAAATTAGGATAGGATACAGAAAAAGTTGACTTACGACTCTTGTTGGATTTAAGGTCAATCGATATGCAGAATTCATTTGAGAAGTTCTGGAACTAGTGGAAGTCATGGCTTAGAATATTGTTTTCAGAAGTTGTAGAAACTGTCAACAGTCACTGGACGAGATCCTACAGGGTCCGATGACAGAATTGAAATGAAATAAATTTCGATGGGGACAATTTATTTAAAACCTTTTGAACATTGGATATTGTTGTGAGAACTGAGTGATAATCCTTTAAAATGTGGACGTTTTTTTACCTGGTTCCTGGGTAAGATTTATTGTAAGTTAGAACGATGGAGTTAGTGGAGTGTACGTTTTTAGCAGATAATCCTTTTTGTAAAAATTAAATATTTATGTAATACATTTTAACATGCATTTTTGAACTTACAAATACATAT
The DNA here is from genome assembly GCA_034694785.1 of Agrenia bidenticulata. Lineage (NCBI taxonomy): Eukaryota > Metazoa > Arthropoda > Collembola > Entomobryomorpha > Isotomidae > Agrenia > Agrenia bidenticulata. The sequence goes on along the minus strand of JAQFYM010000012.1, from coordinate 109,226 downwards.
TAAAGGTTTATTACTACCTACCACCTACCCTTGTAAGCCGGCGTCGAGTCGAGCTTACTGGCATAAGTTTTTGAGGTTTACTGTGAATTAACTACCCGTATGTGTCATGAGTTTTTTTTAACTACCTGCTGACCGACCTGAGTCCAAAAATACTTGAATGTAAAATCATTTTTGCCCTTTTTCAATAATCCTTCAAAGAAAGAGTTAATAATAATATTACCTAGCTGCTTTATTTTCTTGTTTGTTGACTGCAGGGGTGATTTTAATGCTCAATACTAAATATGAAAACATCGTTTATAAGTACTTTCTGAAGTATGGAAAATTAAATGCATTCAAATCTAAGAAATAGAAAACGAATATCAACTATCCGAAAAACAATTAGACGATGCATTTGCGTGAAAATATTTGTGACAGTTTACATGCTGCAAAACGTGCAAATTTTCAGCTGTGGAATTGATGGGCTGTAAAGCAATATGTATTAATCAATTGAAATTACAAATAAAACTCTAATGGATATGGGGCTAATTATAATGTGTTCAGAAGACTTTTCATAGTGACGATAATATCGGACATTTGTAAAATAATGATTTAGGTTTTTGTTCAATGGTGCAATAAATTTTGACGAGTAAAATTTTGTATGGGGAAAGATCACTGGGAGTTTTTTTGGTACGGGTTTCCATCAGCCTTTTCGGTTTGAGCTTATATAAATCCTATCCTAATAATCCTTTCCTACCACAGATTTAAACTCTAAAAACAAGTATATGTTTTACACATGAGTCGAGACCTTTTAGTTGGAACTCAGACAGTTCAGCATCCTAAAAATTTGATGAAATCGACCCAATCAAAGGAGAAGAAACGGAAATAGGTAATTTGCATAGCCTCTCCTTGAAAACCAATAGATTAGAGATGAGGTGCAATTAATCATTCTGGATGAAAGGGGAAAACAGGGGCATGAGGGTAATTAGAAAGAGAACTAGGTGGTTTCATAGGTTTAAATATGTATTGATCTTTTTTAACATAAAAGTCACGGATTTTCACTCAGCCCCCATTGATTTTGCAAAAAACCATGATATAGAGAAGTGCGCAATAAAGTTATCCAACCGTCACCTTTCAAACTTCCTAAACGACATTTACTTCCACCCTGTGGATATTCTCTAGGTACGAAAAGCCTAAATTAAGTTTGAAAACCGCTTTGTCATTGTCAGTGGGAAATTAACCCAGGATATGTAAGCATGGAACTTGGTAAAGCGAGAATGTACATGCTAAAGTCCCATAAATCCCTCCTATATTGCAAAATACTATCCCCAAAATAATCATCGGTTTTTAAGTGGATAAACAAATAATAAAGCATCAAATACATGCATAACAAAATAAGAATACACGGTACACGCATATAGTAGTATGCACATGGTAAAGAAAGCTTTTGCAAATCTCTATCATGAAAATCCACCAGCTCGGTATGAAATTACACATGTATATAGTAAATATATACAAGGAGAAATTTCTGTCTTCGTATACCATTCCTTAGTGGATTGGAAGATTGATTGATTGCCATTAATAATACGTTGAGAACAGCAAGAACTTTACTTACCATGCTGACTTTTCCCCTTACATATGAGACTTTGGCTTCCAGGTATTTTAGGGATATTCATATTCTGTTCTGCTGGCTTAGTTTGAATTTGAGGCGAACCCAACTAAAATAAGCCTCATCCTGACTTACCATTTACCAATATTAATCATTTAACAAAATTACAATCATATGCCAGCATACAGTGTCTACTGTTCGAAATAAGGGCTTAGCTTTAAATTGACAGAGTTCTTCAAGGACTCCAATACAATGCAATATGAGCAGAGTTGCATTAATTAATCCGGAAGTTCGGTGCTGGCTTGGTCTGTCCGATAATAAAAGCAAAGGATGAGGAAGTGCCCAGCCCCAAGTGTATTGTGGAAAGGTTCATGGATGGCAGCCACAGTTTAAAAAATTTAACTACATGAATATTTTCACCCACATTACTCTCCCTCACCTGGCACACCTGTAATAATGCACATACAAATGCCATGCCTACTATGAAACCTTCCTAGTGCTTACTACCCTTTCCTATAAACGAACTTATCCATTCTCTGAACGTGTAGCTCTACAGACGTGAAAAATGCTTCGAGTCCACTCCAGCTAGGTCGGGATTAGGATTTATAGCCCCCAATAACAAAAAACGAAAAAACTACCCACAACAAGCTTAGAACTGAAACTTGCTTTGGGCCGTACATGAGAGAGAACTGGATAGCAAAAAGATCCTAGAACCAACTCAGCTACTAACATACCTTGGCTAGAGATGTTAGAAAAAAGTTGATTATATAATACAATATGAGCTGCCTATAACATAACCCTTTTTAATAGGGATATGAAAGGAAAATAAAATAAAATACATGTACCTCTACTACAACTCTACCTCCATGCATACATACAAGTAGATTTGAGATTCTTTCAAGAAGTTTGACAGCAATGAGGGAACCCAAGAATTTTTTACCATCCCTGTACCACTACGACCACGAAAACCATGGGGTATTTTATTACTGACTCCAAATCTCTAGAGTTTTAACCCTTGTGATGATGCACCAGTGGCGTTCAAAGTTGAGCAGCATCAAAGGTCAGGTTGTAAAGCTTGGAGCTGGAGCTCAGACAGAGCCCGGGTTGTGTTACTCATGATGAATGAAAGATGAGATGCCCGATTTCGGTGTTATGGGTAAATAATCCCCGCCACTGCTGGGGAAATGACTGGAGGCTAGTGCCAATCTATCCGTCCAGAATGTAGTTGCCAGTTCTAAGTTTTCAGTTTCATTGGACGGGGGTAGTTGCCCTCTGTGGAAGAGCCTTTTGTTGTATAGAAAACATTTACTCACCGGTTTCGAAGGATTTTTTTGGGGGCTCCCCTGGTCGCTTCACCGAATGGATACGAAGAATATTCGATACCAAGCAGAGACTCGTGGGAGAACCCGTGTATTCATTCCCCTATCCAGCTTTTTCCTACTCAACCTTATACACAGTGGATTCAGTTTCTGTGGTACAAACTCAGAGAATCTTCATCAGTCTCGCAGACCATCGTCTACTCTCAGGATCTCTCCTTCTCTCTTGGATTTCGGGTTTGTCAATACAAGGTAATTCACCTGGTGTCATTCAACTAATTATATCAGTTTACCTACCAACGTGACACCTTCTTTATAGCACCATGGGGGTTTTATTTTGTGGAGCTGAGGTTGTTTTTATAATTTAAATTTTGGAAAATGTACCGTCCAGGAAGGGAATTGAGTTGGGTTGCATGTATGCACGGTTCCAGAAGTGAAGTGTCAGTTTATTGATTATCGGAAATGATAATGTATAGGTCCCTTTAAATCTCTGAGATTTTGCATACATTTCTGGGTTGTTTTCCTAAGTGTGCTCCTAAGATTGTTTAAGTTTGGTGTTATTGATGGGAATATTTGGATCGGTATTTGGTAAGGTGGTTACAATTGATTTTTAAAAGGACATACAGCTGGGTTCATACAGTCCAGTATGTGTCGTGTCGGCCCATTCTCATTCATTGTAGATTGGGGAAATATTCAAGCTCAAACAATTGCGTAAAAACTTGTTTTTGAAAATTTTAAACCCCTGAAAGTGGAATAAGATTATCTTGATCTCATTTAAATCTCATAAGTCATTTCCTTTATGGTATTGTTGTGTAGTCACCGACAGATACATTAGCCGACACACACATGGTCACAGGATATATTTTTTTGTTATAGAGAGATGACATGAGATAATGCATTAATAGGTATGACATTTGACACCGAACCGTCTTTGAACTTTGAATACGGTTCATATTTATATGCACTGCTTTTAGTACGTGCAACCAGATTAGTAGATCGATGCCTCTATACAAATGTTAGTATATGTTGGCACGATCATAAGTTCATGTCTTAAATAATGAATGAAGGGCAAATGCAACGTAGTTTAAGTTCATTAATCTGATCCTGCAATAAATAAATGCATTTCAATCCCTTCGTGCTTATACACGAACCTATATAGTTGATCCTAAATATTTCAAGATGATCAGCTCGAGCCAAGTATAGTTTTTTTGTTTTTTTTTGTTGTCAAATAATGAAACAGGATTCTCGGGCTATTTCTTATGATTTGTAATGTACACTTGAGTATATAATATTTCCTTGAGTTAAGTGCTACAGTATATATTGAATTTTTCCTATTTTTTTTACACACAGTTGGTGTTGGTACTGCAATGTTCTTCAGTAGTTAAAATACCCCAGAATAATGATGCATAGATTATAAATATTAGTGTAAATGTGCTGTGTGACAAATGGATGGATTTATGGCCCCTTTATTTGTCATTACTTGATTTACTACTGGGGCTTAAGCCTCCTTGGAATGTACTGAAGGACAATTCACAACCTTTGTACACTGAGAATTCATTAATGAAACTAAATACTGTCAATTCTGTCTTGAAAAGCATACTATAATCTTCTGTGTTCTCAGGCGAAGAACACAGGATCAGTTTACATTTCTCTGAGTAATTGAAGTCGTTCTCATGCCATTTTTTCATGAGTTGAGAGGATTTTGCAGAGCCGGCCTAGAATGATTATATTATTATATATATTTACCTTTTACCTATGCATATAATGAAGTAAAAATTCTGCCGTTCTCTTACAGTCGGCAGCTTCCATTATAGAGAGATAGATAAGATACATCTAGAACCTGGCAGGTATAGGTCGGCGTAGCAGACTATTATGACAAGGATGACATGAAATGGGCTGGCTCACCTGTCGATTAAGGACATTAGGAAGTCGCATGTCGTTCGATACCAAGAGGAATAACTATTAGAGCGGAATGAAGACATTGAGAGTTTGGCAGTGGTCCTTAGTAAAATGCAAGGAATTAGGTACTCGAGAAATTTCATTTATTCTTTTTAATCGAAGAACACACCCAGGCATGCATCCAGCTCAGCATTCCAAGCTCTCATTCTTCTAACGAAACTAGATAGATAACGACAGTCGGGATTCCAGGATCCACTGTAGTAGAGAAGTAGGGAAGAGGACATGTTTAAGTATTTTAATTAAGTCTTGAGCACGAGAGGTGCATTATATTCCCTCATTATCAGTACTACTGTATCAACTCCTCAGCTACATAAAGTTTCCGAGACATTTTCCTCAAGGAAGACAGGGATGGCCGTAAAAGTACATGGAATAGGCAGGTACAGCTGCGTGATGAAAGCAACTCCTTTCTCCGATTTTTCGGGCTTTTGTCCAAAATGCGGAAAAACCCGGAGAAGTTGGAAGTTATCATGGCAAAGGGGCAACGACTCCTGCCATACGCACGCATGTGTGTGAGCTTTCTCTCGTACCAAAATTCGGTCCGTTCAATTCGACCCGACTCCACAACCTCCAGGCTGCCCATATTAATGGGAAATAGCTTTGGAGAGATATGGCTCTAAGGATTTCGGTTCATATTTCTCCTGCTTCTGTTGGGACTTGATTTTGGTATTCCACTCCTATTCCCCGTACTTTTATTTTGCTTGGAGATTTCCTCCAATACAAATTCCATCAAGGGAGAAATAACGAAAAGGAAAAGGACACATGATGTGAAGTTATTAGATTTATTAGTACACCATTGTTTCAAGCTAAAAGGTTTCTCTTGGTGTGGGACATGATGGATGTCAACAGCTAACTGTAGTATAGGTGTTGATATTCAACTCACTCTTGTAAATGGGATTGGACGTGACAGGGAAGGTAAAGTTAGTGCATGGAAGAAAGTATATATGATTGTGCGAATGCAGATTTGCGTGTAACTTCATAAAAGTATTGATTGTGACTACTGTGTGTAGCATCAGTTGCTACTTGGTATATGTACAAGTGTTGCCTTGCTTTAGACATGCCTTTTTGCCAAATGTCAAATGCTGAAATTAATGACCAAACTGTGGAAGTGTTGGATCGTCTTTCAAGGCTTTTAAAATCACCCCTTTTATCCTAGAATGGAAGTGTCTGGTAGTAAATTTTCGAGCGTTCGTAAAAGCAAGTCGTATGTTATTCTATATAGGCTACGAAGATGAAAGTCTAATTTAGAGTATTCACTAAAGCTTTGTAGCATGGCTGCGTTTTCCACAAGGAACATTTAAAGAAAAGTAATTTGAAAGCCAGGTGGAAATTCCCGTTGAATACTAATTCCTTTGACTTGGCCCAGAAATGTAGTTGGTAGTTTACCAGAGCCCTAATGCTGCATGGGTAATCGGAAGCTGAAAAGGCACTTCCTATTCATGCATGCTTGAGTTTTTGAGAGAAAAAATTGTAGAAAAATAATACTTTAAAATAGGCTGGGGTTGAATTTATAAATGCACATCTTGAGCTACTGCAGTCGATCCGTATTTTTTCGTGAATAAATAAAATGACACATCTCACATCTCGATACCAAAAATCTTCATACGTATAAAGTTTAAGCCATCCGGTCTCAGTTCTCGGTCTCAGTTCTCTTGAACAGTTGTGATACAACAGGCTAAGAAAAGAGTCAACGTCTGGTGAAATCTTCCCAGCTATTGGTTTATCTAAAATCAATACTTTTTCCCAACAACGGAAGTAAACTGCATCTCTTAAAGTCTAAATCCCGGATAAACTAAGGAAGAAGGATGTTGCCCTTTTCCATGCCTTGAATCTCTTCCACAAATCTTTCCTTGTCAAGGTCCTTGACTTCCAAATCCAGATAGCCCACTCGACCTTAGCTAAGTACCGTAATCAAAACATTTTTATCAATGAATCTGCTTTCACTGCAAAAGTGGTCGCAGTGTATAAATACATATGAAAAACTCTAGACGACGCTATAGTAGAACGGTAATTTAACTAGTTAAGTGGTATGGAATTCTCTAATCTCACTCATTCAACCAATGGTCTCTTCAGTTGGAAAACTCGTTGAGGAAATCTTAAGGATCTCTGTAGGGGCCATTAATTAAGATTGGACGTCGTGCCTGAATGAGTTTATTAATTCGTATAGGGAGCAATTAAATCTTGCAAATGGAGAGGAATGTACTGAGAGGGCTTAAGGTTTGGAATTCTAACCAATACATTTGCATTTTTGGAATTATCTAGAGTCATGGAACGGGAGGAGAGGCAAGCAGAAGAAGAATCCCATAAGCGGAGATAAAGTGGATTACTAAATTTACTCGAGAAAAATAGCCAAAAGTTTTCAAAGGCTTTGGCTATCTTCCCAGTTAGACACGTTCAGCATTTCTGCTGTCGGATATTTTAGAATACCGATGAAAAAATGGATGTGTGGCTGTGAATGCTAAAATACGATAAAGGATATTCGTTCTCATCTGTAAAACTAAGTGAGTTTGTGGATTGTGAGTATACAGCCTCGCTTCCTCTTGGAATACGTAAATAGGAAACACCTTGTATCTTATGTAACAACAACAAGTCATATACTTCTTCAGAAGGCTCGTGTCAGTGTCATCAGGCTATTTTAAGCCGGATTCTTTTTCTCGGAGCAAAGAGCCATTTTACCGAATGTGGTGTTAAGCTTGACGGGTTTTACTTCCAGATTTAGGAGGAAATTTTGCTTCCTTAAGTCAGGATCGGTATTGACACTCTAGGTTGTGTGTACTTAATAGAATTCCTGCTCCAGTGCACATTACTTACTGCCAATCGTGCCATTCAGCAGGATAATTATATACAAGTTGGAAAATGAGTATGTTGAAACGGAACTTGAAAAGTCTTCCCCTCCGAAAAATGGTTAACAGATGAGGAAGTTAGTGAAGCAAGTGTGAAGCTTATATAAAAGTCACCGACACTTGGAACGGGAAAGAAACTGTGTAAAAGTTAGTATCCATTACCTCAGGTTGTGTTCCAAGGAGTAATTAAATGAAAATTCACAAAATGAAACTGCCAAAAAGGACCGATAACTTTAAATCTTCCTTGCACTCCCCAAGTGCAAGGAGCTACAGATTAGGGCTATTAAATGTTTTAAGTTTAGGCATCTTATTACTTCTCCTAAGTCCAGAGCCATCGGAAGGGTTGGCAATAGTCAGACGCAATGTTGTGAAAATACCTCACGATGTTCATCCCGGGTACAGCATCAAGAAATTCGGAGCTGGGTCTACTGGTCACGTTTACCATCTAATGCCAAACGAGTACTCGAGCTATTTCACAGTTTTGGAAAATGGGATTCTCATGAGCACGGCCAACATGACAGAACTGATAGATCATCCTGTCTCTCTGGCCGTTAGAGAAGAGCTCCCAGAGTCCAACCTGTCTACTACCCACACAGTACAGCTGTACGTTCTCGACAGGCACAACATGTTAGCATTCCCAAAAGATCTCTATGATGCTCATGTAATGGAGAACGCTCCTATTGGTACTCCTGTCAATATCAATGCCATAATTCGACCTACGAATGACTCAAATCGCAAACTGAAATATGAGATTATCGGTGGAGATGGTAAAGGATACTTTCACGCCAAGACCAACTTGAGCAATCACGCTTTGGAAATTCTAACCACAAAAGTTTTGGACCGAGAAGATCAAAAATCCTACTCACTTATCATCAAAGCCCTGGATGTCGTTGGGGTGGACACTTCTGTAACTAAAGTCACAATTACGGTCGATGATGAAAATGATAACTCGCCGATTTTTTCTAAAACCATCTACCGCTGGGCCATTCCTACAAATACGACAAGGTTCAGTGTGGTTGGAAAAGTCCATGCGGATGATCCTGATGGAGACCATGTGTCATACCGATTGACAACTTCCAACCCGACGTTTGTTATCGTACCCCAGACTGGTGAAATTCTCCTAGTCAATACACCGGAAGAACAGTCGTACCAGTTGGAAGCCCAAGCACATGATGCTAGAACACCATCCTTATATTCTAATGAACATGCCACAGTCTTTATTGAAGTTGGATCCCCAGAGTACTTAGAAGGGGTTTTGGCACAACAAGATACGGATGATGGGGTTGTGGTTGTAATATTGGATGGAGATGATGACATGGATGATGATGATGATGATATAGATTCAGAACAGCAAATGGATGCAATGAATCGAGGCCCTTCCTATCACCGGATTACCAAACGGCGAGTGACACGTGCCGTCAGACCTACAATGAGGAAGGAGTTCCCCGAATCCGATGGACAACAAGAAGGAAAAGTGGTGTTTGAGTTAAATAGGGAAAATGAATTTGAGACTTTTAAGATTCGAGATGAGAACCCATGGGTCACTGTTGAGCCTAATGGGGCTGTCCGTGTAAAGAAGAAGTGGGACTACGAAGAGTTGGGCCCTGAAAAAACAATCGATTTTTGGGTGACCATCTCTAACCCTGGAACTGCTACTGGTAAGGCCGCAATGTTTTATTATCACATGTGTTGTAGCACTTAATTCTCCTTCCTCATACATTCATGTTTCCTCCAGTTTCTATAAATCTTCCCAGTATTCTTGATCAGGGGTGGATAGCTTCAAAAGCTTTCACAGCAGCGTCACTTTCTATAGATTAAAGTGCTTTCCGTGGCGTCGAATATTCTTCATTTTCTTTAGATACTATACAACAGCATAAGATAGGATATACGATGTGGGATGTGGGATGGATTATTCAGTCTAAACCATTAGATTTTGATCCCAAAATTCCTCCATTTATTTACAAACGAGGAATCTTGAAATAAATTGTCATCCTCAACTAATATTTATGTCTCTGTACATAAGGGACCGATCGACTTTTGGACTTTCCTATTAGTCCTAGTTTTAGGCGAAGGGGAGGCTAGATCTCCACCAACATAATACGCATGTAACGATTCATTATTCTGCAGGAATCTTTCATGTCAGCTTCAAAAATCTGATACTGATAATGGGCCAACGAACCATCCAATGTAACGCGTTAGTTTGAAAAAATAGAGCCCTTATCACCTTCTAACTACAGATTTAATACATCTATAGGAATCAAAGGCATCCTCTTTCCCCTAGCCATTTATCAATGATAAATGAATTTTGTAACTTGTCCTAATGTGATGTTTCTTCAGATGTAATCCATTATGCCCCGTCTATAAAAGTGCATTCAAGTGTACCACAGGGTACAAGTTGTTGGGTCAGAAGAGCACCTAAAGGAGACCCAAATCTAATGAGGCAACCTGTCTGTTCTTCCAAGTACATTTTAACAGTGGGAGACTTTTTTGTGATGGGTGAGCCGGAGATAACCTCATTTAGAAAAACTAACTCATGGGTGAAACATCCTCGTTCTCTGTTGAGGGAATTGTCATGTTTATGTAAGTTATGTTAACCTAGGTCTTGAATCCTGATAATTTTTCTCCATATTGAACTTACCATCCGTTCACATCTCGTGTATTCCTCTCTTTCAAGCTTTTGTCCGTCACTCTTCTTTCTCGCATAGCCTAAAAAAGGAACCTCCGGAGTGTTATTTCCACTCATTTCATTTGAAAAGGAATTTTTTGGCTTGGAATAATATCCAGTAAGAAAATGTAGTGGAAAATACAACAATGAAGATTTCAGGTTGAGAATTATCCCTTTAAAATATTTCTTGAACAGTAGGAGAGGACCAGAGAGCCGTTTTTTTGTATTTTCTTTTAGTGTTACTAATTCAAAGGTAGTAGTTCTTTTGACTAAAGCCATTCCATTTCATTAGAAACTGGTATTTAGAGATGATGTAGATTTTCCATGGGAAGAAGTAGCAGTTGGCAACTCGGATTCATTTGGAAAGATGGATAGCCCAAGGAGAGTTGTAAGTGTGGGTGTGCACTTCTCCCATTTGATTTTCGGTATAAAGGGTGAAGCCGTAAAATAAATGGGCAAAGTATTGTACATAAAACTCGTAAACTGTAGAAATAAATGCTTTTTACTTCTCTTAACAAAGTTTCTCTACTATTTCCTTTGAATGGTAACCTTACTTGTACCATATACCTTTTGGTAATCGTACCAACAGAACCAAAAGAGTGTAATGTGTACATCCAGCAAAACACTTTAACCCGATTTATACCATCTGTGTTTGTCCAAGGGAATCTTTTGTCCCTTATATAAAATACGTACATAGTTTTAGGTCCATGTAAAGCCCAAAGTTCGTCATGGCTGTATATATAAGTTATTAATGGTTTTCCGAAGAGTTTTTGGGTTCTCTGTGTGTTGAATTTCAAAAATAACAGAAACAGTAGGCCGCAGTAGCTACACTGTACACATTAGTTATGTTTGTAGCTTAACTAAAGCAAATGGCTTTGGTCGGTCATCTAGAGAAAATGAAGTAGGCTCTTGAGAGCACTTCACAAGGGATTTCTTACCGTCACGGTTAATTTGCTTTGTAAAATGCCTGGGTGAAAATAGATTAGCCAAATCCATGCCCTTCCTATTGAGATAGAAATCTCATAAATCCTAATAGACAAATTCGACTCTACTCAAATTTCTTCTGCTGCCTTTCCCTTGAAAGGGAATTTCTTCGGCTTACCTATTTCTCATTGCTTACGACCTTCTTGAAATAGACGGGGTACCTACTATATGGATGTAAGTAGCTCATTCAAGGTGGATTTCAAAGGATGAAAAAAAGCCAGATGATTACCTTCGTTCCATTTCATCCCTGTCTATCAAGATTAGCTTGACGTGGGGAAAACAGCCCAACAATACCTTTTGTATGTACGAAAGCATAAAAGTAGATATTTTTGCTAAATGATAGCCCAGATTCATTCCATTCAGTCCGGTAGTTGCGATGCGATGGTGGCAGATAAAAGTATTAGAACTGGATTTGATTTCGAGTAGAAAAATGGAGGGGTTGAGCTGCGTTACTAGGCTCAGAATTTTCAGGGAGATGGTTTCCAAGCAAAATGATGAAAAGCCAGCATAGACTATTATTGAGTCGTTTGTGCGGTTGCCCTACTCGACTTCAATGATGATTCGATGAGAATCCAAGTTTCTCGTGTTCCCTGTTTGAGGGAATAATATTGGTAGAGAAATCCCTGAATTATTTACCTTGTGAGTCAGACAATTGATCCCTGACGTATAATTTCCTTCCATAAACAGTCAACTTATTGTTAGCTGTGAAGAGAGTCGGGTAGATGTTAGCTTCCCAAGATCCGTGGCCTTATAAACATATATACTCAGCGATAAATGAGCCTAGAATATTGGAAAATGGCTTAAATGGTGAAAGGGGCAGCTTGAAAGTCCTTTCCATCTGTGTACTTGAAACGGTCGTTACGCTATCTTTATTATTATTATTATTCGACTAAATCCAAATCGGAATCCCTAGTCGGTCCACCTACCTATAGCACTGTACAATTTTCCTATTGTACTTTTAAGTCCAGAATAACTTCTAACTCCCTCACCCACTCAAACTCTCGTAGAATGAAATGATGATTATAGGGGGCTTCAAAATAACTGACTGAAGTGTGGTCGCCTCAAGCTCCCCGAAATCCTGATCCGTACTGTTGGGTTTTGGGTTCAGACCTCTCAGAGTTATCTGAGTTTTTGAAACTAGTCTACAGGCATAGTTTGTATTTCTGTTCCTTTTTGAAATCATATAAGCCCCCTGCTGAAATTACCAAGGCATCCGTATTTTATCCTCTATGAATGACAAAGCCCAGATGTGCTAGAACGTGCAAGTGAATGGAATTTTAATGCTAATTTGACTCCACTTTGGTAGAGGAATGGGTTAAGTTTGTTCTAGTCTTTTCACTTAGTACAGCAGTCACTCAAACTTCAATTTAAGACCACTTCTGTTGAAATTTATACATTTCCAGATACACTTTTCTCTCAAAGTCAGTTACAATCAACTAGACTGACTTATAATTCAGTTAGATCGCTGCACAACTTGACTTAGTATGTCTATTTCTACTGCAGCAACGGCTGCTGCAGTACAGACTAAGCTTGCCGACATGGTTTCCATACCTTTTTTAAAAGGGTTAACCTTGGTCTGAAGAGTTGGAGCTAAATTTGTTGAGTTTATGCCCTTTCTTTCGGTTTTTATTTCACAAGAAGGTTACACGGGAAAGTAATCCTTGTTTAATGTTGAATGTAGAAAACACGCACAGGGAAATGTAAACAAAAAACTCGGTGGTCGATAGCGATAGTTTGGGCTTAGCCTTATCTTAGTTTCCAACTAAAGCTGGACGGAAAATCGAATATGATCTTGTGCTGTTAAACATACCGTATTTCAAAGAACAAACAGCCCTAAGCCCCTCATAAAAAGCGTAGTGAGTCCACATGTAGCTTACTGCAGGAAAATACTAGCTTAAAGTAAGTTTAGCACGATTTATCGGGAATAACTATCCCCCGAATATTTTCGCACTATAAAACTACACTACCAAAAGTATACACGGCCCTGTTTTTCGGCATTTTAAAATTACGAGGCGTTTATTCTATGAAGTACGGTACATAAACAGACTAAAAAAATGCACCCAAATCTCCGGCATCTTGATTTGAAATCTACATGGAAGCGCTGAAGACAAACCCCAAATAAAACCAGTCACCCAACACTGCCACCATCAGTGATAGTTGGAACAGAGGTCATAAAATAATAGGACATGTCCCACAAAAAAGTCAGTGTACAATTCTACTAATGTAAATAAACATTAAGAATGGAGACCGAGTTTGAATGCAAGTCTGACAGCAAAGATAGGACATTCAGCATTTGTGGATACAAAGAGCCATTGGGAGAGTATATTTCCATTTAAAGTGTCCATCTCCCAGTAGTTTCTATTGTAATGCTGCTTGTAATTCGAAGGCTTATGTACCTCCAGTTGGCTTTGATGAGATAAAATCAGAACTCTATTCAAGTTTCAAATCGTGGAAAAACCGGATCTAAATCTGGAAATGAAATACGGCCAAGTCCAATCATAAGATGTCAACTCTTCCCCATTCCTTGAAGTAAAACATTTCTTATTCAAAATGAACGTCACATCATTACTGACTGCATCTCTGCATTGTTTCCTTTTCATAAGAGCAGCTCTACAAGTAGATTAAATTATGGTCACAAGTGGAAGACGGAATCATACTCTACACCAGAGTTTTTAAAAGTCCATATACTAATTCTAAAAAAATTTAGTCTTGAGGGTGCATTTAATTTTATGGTCAAATGGGTTTATGATCAAAACGAAGGTGCCGGCATGACAATTATTTTAATGTGTGATTTACAATCGGTCTCGTGGGAAGTTCGTTTATTACGTAGACTTTAACATCACCATAAAATTAAAAGCATCTTTCATCACCAACTTCACATGGCTTTTTAAAAGCCCAAAACAGGCATATAAATCGCTATTGATTATAGACTTGGGTATGCATCCGGCCAAATCTGTTGTAGAATGCTTAAAAGACCATGCCTGTCCATTGAATATTATTTTGTAACGATGAAAACAGACCAGCCTCTTGGCAATAACAGATGTGAATTGATAATCATCATAATTCATGTTTCCAAACGCCTTGCCTAAGAGGGATTAAAGAGGTTTTCAGCTCGTTATTGAATTAAAGATGTGGATCAGCAGTCAGTAGTGGCCCTGTCTTCCAAATGATCTGAATTGACTCAAGTACATTGTATTTACATCATAACATGAACATGAGGTTTCCCAAAGCCATTGGGTTCTCTGTTGGCCGTGAACGTGAACTCAGTATATTTTTTACACATCCACTTCTTCATGTTTTTGTTCCTCCTTCCTGGCTTGACTTTTGCTCCGACTGTCTAAGCCGTACAGATCAGTCATTGAATGCATAAAAATTGAACATAACTGGGCAGTATTCATTCAACTGATCTTCATCCAAGATTACAAACATAGTTAAATATAATGCTTTGTTTGTACTGGATTTAATGTTTTGTTTGATCTTATCTTTGTGAGGGAAGGAGCTTTTGATCCATGTAGGAGACAAGTACAGCCATGCATATAAAATATTTCTAGAGTTATCCCATTCAATTCAATTTCTTTCTTGCATAATGCGATTGTGCTCCTCTTCAGAGATTAGAGTAATATTTATTTGCTCACTTAAGTATTTCCTACTCCTGCTGCAGGGAAGATTGTACAACATTTATTATTTCGAATAGGAGAGATGAGACTGAGACCAATGCAGGCGGTCCCATGAATCAAGTTTCATTGAACTTTGGAGTTGCCCATGCCAAACATAAAACCTCCGAATCCCTTTGCATCACAATAGAGCCAAGTGCAAGGAGTTATGGGAGTTAATTCTTACAATTTTATTCACGAGCAGACTGATTGATTCGTTGCGGATTTTACAAAGAGCGATTAGAGTAAACACTGTCATTTGTACCTGCACTTGGTACGAGGCCAAATAATAAATATTCATATTTATAAATTATTTACTCCTTTTCAAGATTTTCCTTCTCGATTGACTGCAAAAATGTACTAACTTGACCCCGAAATTGAATATTGGACACTTTGTAACATATTGTCAATTGTAATGACTTGCATTCATTTTTTAAGCTTGTGTGTGCAAGCACAATCAACAATGGACAGATAGAAGATTAATAAAATGATGAGATTGTGTATGGTGCGAAAGCACGCGAACTTGTCTCCTCGTTTATTTTTAGTTGATACTTAAAGAAGACCCCATTATGTCACACATGAAGGATAATTCGAGGGCTTGGCAGTCGAGTCTCGTTAAAAACCTACAAAACAAAGGCGGATGCGTGAATTCACTCCTCCCAATTTGCTCGCAGTAGATTATCCTGATAATAGTTATTTCATAGCTCAAGAGACAACCTAAGTCTCTAGATAGCACGAGGGTGGTAGATGAGATTGCAGAAACCACTAATAAGCCGACTGTAATTAACTAAATTCAATTCTAATGAAATTTTTGCCCGGTTAGAAATTAAATGAACTCAACCAACAACTAGCGATTAATTCGATCATCGATTGACGTTGTTCATAGCTCGTTACTGAAGAATCTACTCTTCAGAGTAGTGTGAATAAGTATGTCCAAGGATTCAGGTAGGGAGGTTCCTGATAGGATGTCGGTTACATGTTACTTGTGGGAATTAATAATCCACCAGCCATTAATTTGTATCTGTAGTTGAGTTGCTCGGTGGGTTTTCTTTTAGAATCCTGGATAATAAAACTGGACGTTTTCGGTGGAATCGTGACAAGATTTTCGTGTAAATTACTGATTGTCAGGTACAAGAGTGCAATATTCCGTCCCTTTTCACATTCTTGTAGCACAGAAAGCCAAGAAGGTGGGTTTACCAGTGCACAGTGTTTTGAATTTAAACTAAATCCATGATTTCGTTGCATTTTGAAAAGTAGTTTTGAGCTGGAGGTTTATTTTATTTAAAAATGCACACGTTTACTCAAACCTCTTATTACACTCACTGAAGATAGTAGTCATTTCGTCTCATTTCCTTCGTGGTTCCCCCTTAAGTTTATTATAAATCTTTGAATTTTAATAAAAAACGGAGCAGTTTTCAAGCAATAAGTCTTTAAAGTTTTTATGACTCTCAAACATCATCCTGCTGCTTAGAAAACTTTTAAAACTCTGAAACATAGGGTTTGCTAGATTACTACTCTTCATTTTTACGATTCCCATGGCTTTTGGTGTTGGGACTTGTCAGTCGCCTGCCAGTTGCTTTCATCAATTCTATTACAGACGGATAGAAAATATTCAAACTTGAAAAACTTAAGTAAGCTAGAATACTACAGAGCAGTCAATCATAAATTTATTAGCTATGAGTTTTAGAAGTGTTTCTAGTTCTGCTACTTTTTGAGAAATTTCAAATTTATTTAAATTATAATTCAAATTCCTGAACATATTTCAAATAGGTTTTGCATCTTCCACAAGCATAAAGCAAACCATAAGTTTTTCTCCTAAGATAGATCCAACTGATCTAAGTGTAAACAGGATATGTAAGCAAACATGAGTTGTAAAAAAATTTAACCCGACCACCGCAAGCCTTAAAATCTCCTTACGCATTCACCAACCTCCCCCACACCACATTTGAGGATAAGAATACAAATGAAGGTTTAAAGCATTTCCATTGAGCCTTTCTAGAAATAATTTTGGGCCTTTGGACCACAAGATTTTGTTTATAACCCGAGTCTGGGAGTCTGAAACTCGGGAAACTTAAGGATTCGAATTATCCCCATCTACGTTGGCATTTGTGGATTTCCCTACGGGGAAGTCGTAAGTGTTTTTCAGCCTTGTTTTTAAAAACTAAAACCAACAGCAGGATAAATCTATGTCAGCGGTACCTGACATTATTATTATTCCAAGCAATCGTGGTATTTTGCATGTAAAACCAGTTTGTAGTTTATTTAGGATTAGCTTCATTTGACATATTCTTCACATCTCCTCTTTCCAGGCTCATGGACATTTGGATAGAATTAAGCAAGCCTCGGAGGTTTGGCATGTAAAAATGACTCAGATGTAAAATAAATGGGTAGAAGAGATCTAAGTTGTTATTATATTTTGCAGAGGGATTTATCATGCCGTTGGGGGTGTAATAATGAGACAGAATTGCTGAGATAGAATACACAAACAATGAAATCACTGTTTGTATTATATTATGAAGATTATCATGAGCTTCCCGCAAATATATAAAATATATATAGTGAGTGCCGTTGGCATATTACCCTCTCATTTCCCATTTTAAAATTTTAATAGACCAACCAACAACTTCCCTTATTAGTGAATCCTCTGGAGTTTGGATTTGTCTCGCTGTACTTTAATGTATGATTGTAGATAGACGTCTCCCTAGACCTTCCACGTGTCTACATTATTAAAGGAGTTTTTTGTGCTAAAAGGCCATTAACTATGTATGATCACGGTCATCATGCACGTATAAAGGTATAAACCCTCGACATAGCACTCTCTCTCCCTCTCATCAGTTTAATAAGGGTGATAATAATGGAAATAGAAGAGAGGAATGTCATGTTGTGTCAAAGGTGATTTGGGTGGATTTGTCCTGACTCCAGTCTCTCGTGTGACATATTGGCTATAAGCCGCTTTGCTGGGACTCTCTAATAATGGGTTGCTTTTCAGAGAGATGTAATAACACAATAGTGGCTGTTCAACCCTGGCCTGAGTGACAACAATGCTCTGTGCTGGGGTATCTTATATGGACTGATAAAAAGAACCCAGATAGCTCGGCTTTTGGATTTTGTTTTGGAAGGATTGACTTGGAATTCCGGAATGACGGAGGAAATAGGTAGGAAGCTTATTAGGCAAGGTTGGCTTCCACAAAATCCAGCACCCTCTGACCGAATGCTTAGTTAGAATAGCCTCTGATTCTGAATGCCATTCATTTAATTTGAAGTTATCTAATCTTCTCCTATCTCCTATACATGTCCTAAAGTCCTAACCCATACAGGTCTGGTGGTGTATGCATGGGAATAGAAATTGGGTGTGCATTGTCAGTAGTTTGTCTCTGACTTTAAATAATGGATTGGTTCAAGACTAAAAAGAGGTTGGGATGTTAACCGCACTGCACACTAACTATGTAGCTATTTATACTAGCCATATTTATAAAGGCGGGTCTTTATCTTATCAAGCCTATGACATAAAACAATGCGCATTTCCAGAACAAGTGAGTAATAGAATATTCTGTTAAATATCATCCCAGGCTGTGAAAATGTGTTAACTCTGCTAATGTTTTAAAACTTGGATTTCTATTTGTTGATAAATGGCATCGGGCTTGTGGAGGAAGGATCAGGCAAAGTAAGGGCTTTTAAGGATTTAGAAAGGCCACCGCTATCCATGAAGATTCCTTTTTTCCCTAGATCCAAAGATGCAATTTCTTTCCCTTGAAGAATCGTCCGTTATGGTTTTTTGTTGTTCGTGAGCTGTTTGTTAAAAAGGCGGATAAAATATCTTCCAGACTTTAGAAACCATAAAGGTGAATTAGGGTTTTCTGTATAGATACAGTACCTGTAACTCCTGGATCATTTTGTTTTGTTACAATATCAAGATCCAGATTACTCCATAAACTAGCTATAGCTGCCAGTGACTAGATGATTCATTTGTTTCCCTCTATTTATACATTACTGAGCATTACTTGCAACTTTCTTTGCTCTAAAGGTTGTTTTCAAAGGACCTGTAGGTAGATTTTATAGCTCAGCTCATCATTACAACAAAGATAAGGAATTCAGTGCACTCATCCGGCTAAATCTCGACGTTCCTTAATAAAGATGCTAGAGTTAAATTTCATGTATTTTCCTAACCAACTAAAAAGACAGCTCATGTTTTAAAATGTTTTGTTTTCTCAAATCAGCTCAGCTTCAATTTCATTCAAACTGCGATGGCAGTATTATTCTTTGATTAAACTCTGAGCCACTTTGTATGTGCGTAGTGTGAAGGGCTTTGAGTAAATGGAGCCTTTTAGATTTGGCTCCTTTTGTACGTTTCACGGATCCATGGTTGGAAACTTTCTTGAAATGGGAGCTCGTCCATAGGGAATCCGTAAGTCTAGAAATGTAGTTGCAATTCACAATGCTTTAGCCAGGAGGAGATTACTCTACGGAGAATCTCTTCTCCGAGGATTAAGAAGGTTGAACAAGATTAGATTAAATGACAGGTTGATAGACTTTTGCATCTTAGGGGAATTTGGAGTTTGGCATTCATGTTAAGGAGTTAATGGTAGAATCACCTTTGATACGGATAGTCTGGATAGGGTCGGTTGCTAACCGGCTATATAATAGATCGATATTGACTCAATTTTCAATGCACACTAATAGATTATTAGAAGTCTATGAAACTTAAGTAATGCTCGTCTGATCCAGCACAATACATGTTATGATGAAGATGGTGGGTTCAATCTGTAGTAACCCAGTCTATTACAGAGTATAAGGAGCAGACGTACTACTGTTCAGGAGCGGAGGGACTATAAAATGGCGATTGCCCCCCTTCATTGTTCTCAATCCTCAAAATAAATTCAAGTGTAAAGAGCTTCTAGATCTTTTGATTCTCTCCAAGAAGTTTAGTAGATCTGGGTTAGTTTATAAAGCTCTTTTGTATTCCGCTTCCATCATTGTGAGTCGAATTCAAATAGTTTGAGATTTTGATTTAGTTATATTGTTCAAGTTTCCTTTACGTCGAGCTAGTTTGTGAGATGATGTGAGCCGGCTCTTTTTGTTCCAGTTTCATTTATTCCCTTTCCTAGAATCGTCGTCAAATTCCCTTCGGTGAAATGTGACTGGAATTTTCATTTCAAAATTTTTGACAGGAAAAGTTTTAAAGCTCGTCTCGAATTCCTTCCAAATATTATGTACGGGTTGTAAAAGATCTGTAATAATATTTTCCTTGCATAACATATGGTCATATTCTATCTAAAAATACTAACCAGCAATCACCACAGGTGTTGAGATGGTCCAAAGTGGAAATCAGGAGGGCGGTTCGAATTACCTACAACCGCACGTCTGTTCTAAATCTGGACGTTGAAAACTCAAGTTTCCATAACTGGAAGAATTTTATTGACTTGCCTCAAGCTTTGAAACGCCTAATGTCAAATAAGTTATACAACTCTCGTATTTTTCAATTACTTATATGAGTATGCATAAATTATTTACTCGTACTTTTCTATCCACAAACATTACTCAACGACGAAACGAGCTTTGGACCTGTTGTATTCATGTATAATAAATTGGAAAGCCATAAAGATAATTTTATCTTGTATCTTGTGAGAGAAAGAGCTGGATAATTTTGAGTTTGACTGATGAGGATCCTGCTCTTTCTAGTGAAACGATTAAAATCCTTAGTTGCTCACTTATCAGTTTGGTATAATACTCCAAGGGTCAAGCCAATAGAAATGAACTGAGAATACATCTACATTCATACAGTAATAAATAAGTTATAGTCATTGCGTGTAGATGATTGGTTGGCAGAGGTAAAGCTCCAAGGTGCACTTGTGCTTGTTTTGTTGCTGAACCTTCATCAGTTTGTACTGGCAAAGATGAACGATGCTTGATGATTGTTCGGGTTCCACTTGCTCTAAGAAATCTTCTCCGTTTGTGGCGTTGCATACTGAACAGCCAAAACTGTAGAGAAAAAAACTTTGGAGCTGTGGAAGAAAATGATAATAAAAATAAAAGACTGTGTTTCACAGAGTTAACACAACGAATAATGGGACTTTCTTCCGCTCTGTACATTCAACATTCAAATAGGGAAACTTACAACACACATAATGCTCCTTGTACTTCAACTCTTTTAGTAATCACATGTCTTGTGGTCTTTTGAGCTTTGCAAAATGATTACCTTGCATGTTTTCAACTTTCGATACAACCCCTTTGGATAATCAGTAAAGAGAATATTATAATCGACAGCTTAGAAACTCTATAGGCTCAGAGCATTGTGCACGTTGTTTAATATTTTCTGCCGAAAAGGGTATCTGCATTTGTTTACCAAAAGGGATTGCTGTTAGGTGTACGAAGAGAATAAACTAAGGATTGACTCCAAGATCACAAAGTTAATGCCGGGCTTGTAGGTGTTGAATGGATACATAGATATGAATAAAAAACCTACATGTTCGTACATTGTTCATCTTGAAAAACAAGAGTTACTGAACGTTGGTGATAGGATTGCATTGTTTCATCAGATTTTAGATGCCATACTATTATATGATAATGATGGACAGATTATGCATGTACAAGGGTTACACGGGGAAGGAAGGACCAAGGCTATTCATAATCGTTGAAGTTGAACCATCCCGGTGATTAGAAGATTTTTAATGAAATGAAATTAACCGAGTGGCTGTCTTTGCTCATCTTTGCAAAACTATAGAGAGGCTTGAATTATGTTCAATAATTTACGGGGGAATAATATTATGCTTTTCAAAGGGTTGAGTTGTCTTGTGTTCCATCACGCGGATTATTTCATGGGAGTACGTGAATACAAAGCAGTCTGGTCATTTTAACGACGAGAGGATGAGATGAAGAGTGAGTCCTTTGACAGGTTGAATTCTTTGTGTTGTACTGCATATCTGCATCTGACCAACTCAAGCGAGATACCTGCCTTGTCCTACCTGCAACAACCTACAACCTACCTGTGTCTGTCGATGTTGATAAAAAAAAATTAAAATTTGAGAATGGAAGATACAGCCCATACTGACTGATACGATGTGCTGAGTGCATGTGGTGGACTTTTTTTCTCGAACCAACAACGACTTAACAATAAAACTCAGCTCTGTGCTTTTACTTCATGACTAGGTTGAAAATATTTAAATATTATCCTACAATAAGTTTATCTATTTCTCAGAGATGTGTCCGTTTCATTTTACGCAACGCACCTTCAACATCTTGCAAGCATCGACTTGGCTTGTCCTTGCCTTATTATTGTAGTTTTAAGGTTTGGTACAAAGGGAATTCGATTTCGAGCCTCTAACTAATGAATATAACAAATCACGAAAGAGCCCCTCATTAACCCCGAAATAACTCAAGGAGGGAACAATATTTTGCAAAATGTTTAGGCAGTTTTATAGACTCCTTAAGAGAGTGTCAGTCGGCAGTAAAGGGAATTTACTGCTCTCTTTTCCATTGTACCTATTGAAAAGTTGTTGAAAGACTTTTGGAGATATGAAGGGAGAAGGGAAAAAACTTTTACTACACGCAACAAAGAATTATCGGATCGGAATGAGGAGAGGCATTGCATACTTAAATGCTCAATGTGAATAGAGCAGGATGTGTTGTAAACTAAAAAGTCGTAAAAATGTATGTTTCAAGTCAAACTCGGCTACAGGGAGAAATTTACACTTTGTTGAAATCCAAACGAGCATTGAACACTAAGCGAGGAGAATGAAATTCTACAGGGATTTGATTCTTCACAATTTACAATCACATCAAACATTCTCTATCGCTGCCCAGTTGACCTTTAATTCCAGTTGGGCACAGGTGAGTCTCCAGACTCTTAAGCCTAGACCTTCGAAGAGGAAGAAGCGGTGGATTGTCATAATCATGTAACTGCTACAAGTATAACCATGAAATACTTGGGATTCAGATACCGTCCTCCAGCCTTCGAATAGCTTGAGTCCATCTCCTCAGAAAATTCAGAGACGTAGTCTCTCCATGGATAGGGTGACTGGTATTTGAATAAATGGAATGGATATTGGGATAGAACCGATGAGTCCATGAGGGGTAGTAGCCACCTGCTGCCTGAGGTCAACAGATTCCCTATCTACCTGAGCTTATAGCTGAGTACATACCCTCAACTAAATCCCTTATGGATGGGAAGATTGAAGACCTCTTGAGATGGTGAAAGGGTACAGCATGGATCGGCTCTTGTAAGAATAAAAAAATACTACCCTTGCGTAGATCACTTTCCATACCATCTTCTTCTTGTAGCCTTGGGCCAATTTAACCGTCACATACACTCGTACTCGTAGAAACGAGTAATGCAACCGTCAAAAGACTTTAAATAAAAAACCAGAGGATAAAGAATGAGATTCACCCCTTTCTCTTGTAACCATGTATGCTTGTCCAAATTAATAAAATCTACTGAGCTGTTTGAACACCTTGAAGACACTGGAGCTTAACTATTATAAATTTCTTCTAAGATCCACATAGGGTCCCTTCTCGAATTCATCATAATCAAAATCATCAAACTTGTCTCAAGCTACGTAGAAGGGCCCTCTTGTCTCGAGCACCTTCCACTTTGGAAGACTGAGCAACCTTTTCCAGTTGAATTGACGTTGCTCCTGTGAAGCTGCACCGGAGGATTTCGATTGTTCTCCTCCCAGTAAGTTTTCTTGGGCTCAAATATCTCAGATTTAGATAGTTGCTTACCCCTCCCTTTGTCAAATGACTACTCTCTCGAGAGATGAAGAAGCTATGGGGGTTTTGAGGATTCAAATTCAGAATTCGAGATCCATGCACAGATGCAAATGTGTTTTTTCTAAAATGATAAATCGTTTGTGAATCACGGTACTCCTACGTCTCTGTAAATTTATTCGTCGAGCTAAAAAGATTTCTATGCATTTCCCCCAAAAAACCTGGAAATATTTTCTGTGTAAATTCTTGTATGATGCTAGACGAAGACGTTGATGCTAATATAACGTGTCTTCTTAATGCAATTGTATAGCCCAGCTTCTAGGGAAAACCTTTTGTTGGCAGTTTCAAGATGGAATTGAATGCGATTGGGAGTGGAGCCCTTGCCTGCAACATGCATGTGTATAATGCACTCCCCAGATACTTTACAGATGGTAAAGAATTCTTTCTTTTTATTCCAAGTGTGCAGGATCAGCAGAGGTGGGAAAGGTATTATTATTGCATGTGCTGAGTTTCGATAAAACTGTAGAGAGAACTCCGTAAACCTACTCACACTCCGAACCTTTGCTTAGAAAACTCCCCAGTCTTATCAAAGTTTTTTTTCCTCCACACTAAGAAACGCTTGACTCTTGGGGGTTCTATGGGGGAAAGTGGAGTTGTATAAATGAGACAAGATAGCGTGAGGGTAGAGCACAAATTACTTGAAACTCTCCGAGGAGAGAAAGTACGAGAAGAAAGTTTTTCTTGGAAAATGGCTCGTTTCTTGGAGACAAGTTGGAGTGGATGTTGTCCACAGAGTTCCCTCCGGTTTTTAGACTTTTACCTTCGACTCAACAACAATTCTCAAGTCCTAAACTTGAGAATGTTCACAACTTTGAAGTTCCAAGTGGCATATAACCTTAGTACTGAATTTGATAAGCTTTAGAGGCTCTTGTCAAAGTCTAAGTGACCTTATATTTAACATTGGCATGCATTAGTAGGAGGGTGGACTTTAGTACTTTTGAATTTGTCTCTAAGCAAATTACTTTCAGCCAGGGAATGTTTAGTTGCTCCGAGGTTCGGTTTGTCGTCCTTTTTGTTCACCAATCGATGAAAAGACCTGGACCTTATTTGTATTACAGAGGGTTCATTCATATTTTAGCTGGAGTGTCGTAGTATCTATAGTTGTTGTTGAAACTTCGGTTATCAAGTATTATCAAACATAAAGTTTAGCCAATATTGAATAGCCTTAGGGAGAAATTTTCCGTCAGTCTTAGGAAGTACCATGATCGATGATGCTCGCATATTCAAACGAATACACACAAGACTATATATCAACCGACATTAAAAAATTTAATCTAAAAAGGCTAAGCTCGATTGAAGCACTACCCGACGCACAGACGATTGTAAGGTCAGATGGAATCCATCAAGTCAATCACACCTCCATCGAAGAAGAGATGTTGATTGATTAATAAAACTGATCCCTTTTATCCACCTGACCATCTAAATATGGAAGGTGAGACTCCAAGGAAGATTAGAATTTACGATGACTTATCAAAACAGATCACCCCCCTGAGTATACAAGCCGGGACTAGCCATTAAGTCCGTATTATCCGCGATATTTGAACTATGAATAAATCTTGAATAGTAGGAAATGTGTTGGGCTGTAAGTAATTTGAATTCGGCTATAGAAATGTGAAATTTCAAAAGCTTCAAAAGTTGACGATTCATCCTGTGAATGACGTATTGCTGATGAGAGGCTATTGTAAGAGGATATCACTCATCCATCGCAATTCGAGACCCTTAAACCATCTTAAAAACTTCCCAAACCACGTACTCCGTTTCCAAACCTGGATTATTAATGGGACTATGAAGTTAGTTTAGTCTTATGATTTGGTTGGAGGACTGGACCATCTTCAACAATCTATCTACCCCTAATTCATCTTGCATTTGGTAACACGAGAATCTGTCTCTAACAATAGGTTGTCTGCCCTCCTTCCTCAAGTCTTAAAAAGACAAGCTTCAAGAACCGGCTGTTGAGTAATGTGTGCCTTCAATGCTGATTAGTTTTTTACCCAAACCTTATTCGTTCTGTTGGCACCTTCTTCAATCTATCGATAAATCTGACTCCACCAACTTCACTCAGGAGAAGAAAGGGAGAAATTCAACATTAATTTCCTTTGAAAAGCAGATGGATCTCAGAGGCAGACATTTTGACATTAGTCAAGTAAAGTTGTACTAAGTCCTGCTGCCTTGTCAAGGATTGCTATTTTTTACTTGACATTCACAGATTCCATTTACTTACAGGCTACAGACTCTCTAAACCACTACTGCAGTTCTTCGATAAAAGAGGCACGTTCTAAGTACTCCTGGGATAAACCGTTTTCCAATTTAAAAAATCAGAGAAGCAGAACCAATGGAGTAAGTGGCAGAGGCGAGGTACTTAAATTTGAGTTATTTCTTGTAAGAAATTATACTCAAGTGTACCAACAGGACTACGGAAGAGCTCGGATTTTGATGTATAGCTGAAGCTGCATCTCCTGGAATTCTGTCTTAAATATAGGAAGGCTGGAAAGGGATGTTTATGTTCTCGTAATATTACGATCGCATCATCTTCGTATACTTTATTTAGGCACATCTGCTTGGTATGTAGCTGGTAGTTTGTAAACGAAAGGGTTATTTATGGGCGCCGAGTGTAGCTCGTATCGAGAGACTTCATGTCACGTCACAATAGGTTTATAAGGGAGACTTGTCTTGTCTTTTCTCAAATGGGTTTTTGATTACAGCCCCTAGTCAATAATTTGATCCTAATTCATACCCTGCGGTCAACATCATTGTGCACCAATAACCGAGCACAATGAGTAAGTGGGCTTCAAGGGGAAGGAGATGCCTTTGTGTACTTATTCAAGTGAAATCTCACTGGTCACGATACCAACTTGAAACGGATTGAATTTTTTCTCTCAGATTTGATTTTAATATAAGCTTGTGATCTTGTAGCAGATAGTAATGAGGCTGATACTGATGCACATTGTATCACAAGCAATAAGCTCCTGATTATGTTCCTTGGATATTATTACATACTTTTGGTACGAGAAAAAAGCTAGAACACCAAGTAGTCAGAAGGAGTTAATAATATTTGATACAAACAAAAGGCCGAGTGATGGAATTTTAGTAAGTTGATCAGTGCTATTAAGTTCGTGTGAACAAAGTTAAGGTGTTGGGGGACGAGATTTATTTTACAAGGCTGCTGGTTTTTACTTCCTATTTTGTTTTTCTTCTGAGAAATTTTTAGGATTTCTGTAATTTGAATTTGATAGAATTTTTTTTATTTACTATTTTGATAGAATTGGGTTCAACTTTATTATGTATAAAAACAAACTGACAATGCTTCCAAAGCAAATCTAATTTTGGTGCGCTAGTGTTTTAGAATGTAGAAAAAGATTCAGTCTCTAAACCAATTGTTCCTCTCTTGAGGATTAGTAACACAGTATGAAAACTTACAATAGGCTGAAGACATTTCCCACTGACTTACATAACACATGAGCATAATAAGAAGAAATTGCTTATTGCTTACAAGACTATGGAAATTCGAATGATATAAAAGCTCACAATCTAAAATATTCATTCAAATGATAGTTTCATATTACATCAAAGGTATTACATGAAATGAACATCTAACGAGGTGGCTATCGATGATGACTATGATAAAATCTTCCCGTAGAGATTTACGATTGCTTTACTGCCTTCCATTGTATTTTTTTCCAAACTGGAACCTTCACCTACTCGCTACCCTGCCTACAATTCGATGGGCAAAATTACTGCAGTGGAATAGCAAAAACCTGACAGAGATGAGCTTAGAGGTTTATTGACCAAAGGTAAACCTGACAGCTGAAGGTAGATATGTCGAGATGATTAATGCTGGCGTAATAAATGGAGAATTTTTGGATAGTTTCTTCCTTCCGATAGAGAAAATGGATCATTCACAAGTTTCGTCAAAATTATCACTAAGGGTCATCAAAATCATTTGTAGAGTTGAAGGGAATTGCCTATGCAGAATTCGCGTCTCAAATGAAAATCAGCGTTGAACTCGGAGTAGATTCTACCCCTCTAAACATTTAAAATTTAGTGTCATACACAGTCACAGTCAACAGTACGATTAGCTCACATAAGGTCTCGTCGAATGTAAAACATGAGCGTGAGAAGCTATGAATCAGATGTATTGTTGAGCTGTTGATAAACCAGAAGGGATTGTTAGCAGCCCTAGCATAATATTTAGGTTTTAAGGCAAGGATTCTGCCACAAACGAAATAAATGAGAACCTGGACAGTTGTGTAGTACTCTGTAATGATTGATAATTCTAATGGGTATGGGAGGATGGGCTGGGACATATGGACTAACTCATTTATATTACAGTTTCATAAAATAGAATGAATGAAACTACCCGACCAAACCAAACCCCAATGCTCTCAGTCCTTCCTCTTCCCTTCTGCATTTCCTTTTCGACAGTGGATAACCCTAGAGGATGAACGAGGTAGGAAACTGTCAAACCAAATGACTGATTTGCTAGGCGGTAATTATTAGCTAGGTAATATAATTATTTCCAGTTGGGGCTCCAGCAACGAGGTATAATGGATCTACTGGCTAATTTCGGTTCAATAATCCAATATAATGTTTGATTAACGAGGGTGATCGCACTGGCCAGCGATCTCTAAGCGAAATAGCAATCATAGCTAAAGGTTTGGAGTTTTGGAGATGAAATTTCTGATTTCTTGAGAGCATCACAGCGGCTATTTTTCTCTGGTATTTCTAGATGTAAAAGTTCAGCTTTATCACCATTAGTCGTGGTGAACTTTTTGATAAAGTCTAACCTTTAACGACACACGTGAATCGATCTTCGTCACAACAATTCAATTCTGTAAAAGGAGGGGTGGTAATAGGACGGAGGGTGAGGAAAAAAATAATTCCGAGGGGAAGACTGATTTCCAACAATTCTGTCATCTTTATAGGTCCATATATAATTTGTAGATTTATATGTTTATATGGGATCACCAGAGCTATTAAAATATTTAGGTTTAAAAAATAATCGATGATGGATTTTTGTCTCTAAAAATTTCTTAGATTCGTCAAAGCATTCTTTTAGGATCCAAATGTAAACATATAGGATGCTTGTAGTAGTACATGGATATAGAGACATCTTTTTCAAAGGCTCGTCTCTCGTACTCCAACGGTTTGTCACCCGGGAATACATTGGCCACCAGAGAGAAGCTGCTAACATAATTTGATTCAGACCCAGTTATATCCTTTCCTGGCCCACCAGTATTTTGTGGACCTTTCCAATTTTGAATGTGGAAATAAATGACATGACAGCTTAAATTAATACTACCGTACACCAACAAGCGACGATATATGTACATGGAAATTGGAGCACCATGTTATATCTATATTTCTATACAAAAAAAACTTGGACGTGGTCCGCTGCTGCTCAGAAGGGGGAGAAGAATTATGGCTCGATCAAAAAAATTAAATGTATCTATAAACAAGGGACACGATTTTAGGTCCTATTTTCCCTTGTATTCTGTGAGAGGATGCCTTAGTACACTACAACTTATTTTACTAGTTTTTGGGAAGTTGGAACTGGAGCTGAAAGTTACATATTCTTGAACAGGATGGTCGCGTGCCCTGCTGAAAAATACATACGTGCTAGTTAAAACTGAAGTCCAAAGTTGCACAGGAACATCGATAAACCAAGTTAACAGGAGAGAGGCTATGAAAATAGGGTGATGACCATTTCCATGAAGTTGGAATTAGTATTTAGTAGTGGACAGTGTGTAGACTAGGAGGGATGGGCTGACCGGTTAAATACATCAGGGGGAATGAATGACCTCATTCATTTCATTACTGAAGGACATTTAACATTTAAAAAGCCACTCGAGTCGGGAAGTTTGGAGGGTAGTGGAAAATGGATCAATAGTAATCCATATCATCTTTATGTACGTGTTTTACTTACCCTTTGGACGAGTATAGGGCCATACCGGTTCCACAGCATTAGTTTGTCGGATCCCCAGACTTTTCTATGAAATCTTGAAGAAATTATATGTCACATTCAACCGCCCGTCATCCTTCAGCCTTAAAAAAGGAGCCGAGTATAGCATGTATATACTATTGACTCAGATCTGATCTTAGATTTGACAGTTAACGAACACCAAGAGCAAAAGGCCTTTGAAAAGTAATACTTCTATTTACTACATTGCTCTTGTGCCGATGGCGTGGTTGCTTTGACTGTCGTTGACACTTGGTACCCTTTTTACTGCTTTTGTAGTTTGGGGTTACGATCTGAAAGGATTGGTCGTGTGGATTTGTTGAAAAGTAAAGGTGTACCTTTCGGACCCTAATCTTCAAATCCGTCTTTTGAAAGATGGTCTAAGATAACATTATGCTTAAATACAAAGTACTAGATATGTTTTGTTTCCTGGCCCACAGGCGGGCCACTGCTAGTGTATACATCACTTAAAAAGTTTTAAAGCATGGAATATGCACAGAACTTTAAGAAAAGAAAAATATCATTAGTCTGAAGTTTAAAATTCTATATTTTTCTGTAAAGAGTTTTCACCACAGGTTTCTGATAAAAGGGTCAGATAAATTCAAAAATTATGAGGTATTCAGACATATCAATATCAAACCATTTTCAAAATTTTGTTTATAAGGAAAACTAAACGAAACGAAACACTGGAGAAAGAAAACACCGAATTCTGGAAGATGTTTAGGAAAAGAAAGTAAATGACAGCTTCCCCCCTTTATTTTTATCTCTGTTTTCTTATCTTATGTGTTGAGCCATTTTCATTAGATTGGGTAGCTGACGTTGACTTAATTACTCTGAAGTCATTGTCAGGCTTCCTCGGTATATTTGTTCAATTCTATTATTTTCTATCATGCAAGCTTAATTTCATTATTGCATTCGTCTACACTTACAGAGTACTACACTTACTCATGCCCTTTCACTTATTCAGGTACAAACTTAATTAATGAAGAATCACAATAATAGAACTGAATCAAGCCGTGCTGAAATAAGTAAACAAATAATACGCCAAATTCCTCATTCTGTTATAGGGCCCTCACCCCATATACAGATTACATACACTCGTCGTTTTTAAAACTCACGTCGCAGAATAGTAATTAGATTTCGAGAGAAAACAAAGCTAGCGTTTCATCTGCCATCTCAGTTTAATTGAAAACAGAAGAAATCTTGAAAATTTATTCAGAGAATTTATTTATACGTCCTGTTCCTATGCTGAGAGCTGATCTTTGAATATCTTAAGCATAAGCATGTCTCAAACCGGGAATGATATTGACAGGCATTTAGGGCTTCTCGTTGCCCTTGCAGTAGTAAACTGAGATGTCTAAACTCATACCTGTTCCTGACACGTTTCAGACGTAAAAAAAGGACAGAAAAAATAAGAATCTTATTGCACTCCAAGCAAGGAAAGATGGAAGGCGTTTTTGTAATGACAATATTGCATCCCCCCAAGTCCTCCAGCTCATCCTCAATTCCAGTAACATTTTATTCTCCCCATATAATACAGTATGAAGCTATAGAGGTTCGCCAATGTACTTTCTAGTCCCGGTTTCTAGAGCCTGGATCTATACATTATCGTCCCGAGACTCCCCTATAGTAAAACCCGGAGTGAACTCTCCTGGCTAAAATATTCGGGGTTTATTCTCCTCTCCAGGATTAGAGACGGAAGAGCATTCGGATGTCATATCTCATCCTTATGGTACCTTATATGCACGCCTCTCCACCCTATCTGCAACTCCTATCTCAGCCTTCCATCCATCTCTTCTTCAGTACTGGGATCCCATTATTATTCCATTGCATTTATGAAATAAGATAAATAATTCAGAGACTTTTTCTTCAATTTAAAAATCATCTTATCTAAATCCTAAACTCATATAGAAATAAATACAGGCCAGCTCCTTGAGTTCCATAAAGATGAGGTCAGTGAAAATCCGCTGAGGTCAGTCTAATCGTCAAAGGCATTAAATACCACTGCTCGGATTGAGGTCTTGATTCCATTAAATCCAGCACATTGTCTCTACGATTCCACGAGACGTCCCTCGACTAACAATCTATAGAATCTAGGAAATGCCAAGTAGAGTAACAAGCATAACGAGAGAATTTAGGGAGAAAATCAACACAGTAGTATTATCTCTTGTACAATATTATGTGCCTAGAGCATTGGGCATTGGTTTTCCACATTTTGGAGGAATATTAGGAAACGAGAAGAGAGAGAGAGAGAGAGAGACGAGGGAAAAGCTCTGAAATTCGGTATCCGAAATCCCGAAAACCGTCATAGCATGTACAGCACACTGTTTGCCTACCATGAACTCCCCGAGTTCTTGGGAGAACACGTATTCTGAGGTCGTTCTCGTACTCGAGAGAAATCGATCTCGTTCAGGCCAAGTGCCTCGACTTGACTGGTCTATCTTCACCATGTCTACAGCATGGTAGTGGCAAGGGCTGATGATACAAATGTACATTTACAGAATCTATAAAGTCTCTTGCTTCTAATATATTATAGGAGAAAGATTTGACTATAGTTAGATTCCCTGCATGACCACGTGATGTTCAGAGCTAGTATTACACACTACTTTGTATACATAGGATATATGGTGGTGTTAGTGTTACTTGACTATTTTCCAGGCCTTATAATATAGACTTTGTAGTCTAAGACTGTATTCTTAGCATTGGATAGGAGGAGTGTTTTTTTTCTTAACCTGTCTTCGATTTTTTCCAGCCGGGTAAAGCACGGAGATGGGAGGGAATGTTATTGCCGTCTTATTAGAGACCCTAAACTTTCTCCTTTTATACTTTTACTTTCCCCCGCACTTCCTCTTCCTAGAACAAGTCAAAGCAAACGGAACACATTCGGATGGCTGCTTTCATCACTTCTGTGAAACAAGTCGTATTCACCTCCGTCTCTGTACGTCCTTCTCGGCTTTCAGAGATGTTAAGTAGGAGGAGAATATTTAGTAAAGTAAAGCTCGAGAGATAGAGCAAGAGAGAATCGTACAATTTATTCCATTTACGTAAATAATGGAACGAGCTTTGAATAAATATCAAAGCTTTTAATGACTAAAAGGAGTAAACAAGAAATGATTTCTTAATTTTGAATCTTTGGACGAGAGACCAGAGGTTCCTTAGACTTGTGGAGATGAATTTTTCAAAGCTAAGAACTTCCTGGCTTTTTGTTTTTTTACTCGTGGGGACAGAAAGTTAAATGAAGTTTGTATTGAACTTTTTCAAGGGTTTTCTCATGTTTCTGCTGCACTGCACAATTCACTTTGATTTCTACTTGTTCCACTGCTGCTACTGGCACATGCTTTCTAAAAGTTACAATAAGGTGGTAACTGCTAAGACAAAGAGAGAACTTGAAATGGCTGGAAGTTTAATTTCTCATCATTATATTGTTGTCTTTCGAGAGTCCTTATGCTCATAATTTTATCACGAAAGATAAGAGGGGAGTAGCTGGTGGAAATTATGGATGACATATCGCTACGTGAATTACATGATTTAGGACCACGCAGTATGTATAGTATATTTTTACCAAATAGATAAAAAGCATGAGAGGAGCTTTGTAGAAAGTATGGCTATCAGAATCCTTCATAATATTTTGGGTAAAAGTAGCAAATGAAAAAGCTGTCAATCAATAGTTCAGCATTCAAAAAAAATTAGACCATTAAAATAGATTCTTGAATTTGTCCATCTTTGTAATTGAATATGCTACAAATTTTTGTTCTTACATGTACTCTCATAGTCATTGACAATTATAGAAACTAGTTTCAACCTGACAGAAATCCCCTAAAAACAACATTGGGGCTCGTTACGCCAGAAAAAGATAAAAAGATATATAATATATTTATATACCATATTATATATTACGTATAATGATACTCCTTTGCTGTACAAATAAAAAGATGAATTCCTCATGATATCAAAACTGTAACAAAGGGATGAAAGTCGAGGGAATCAGTCCTGCTTGGATTCGACTTATCTTGATGAATGATAAACAGAGTCGTAAGGGATAGGAGAATGATGAGATGATGAAATGTGTCAGTCTGTTTTGATCCACCCCTGACCTAAACCTGTCAATACGTTGTGCCTACAAAGAAACTCAATCTTTTTCCTTTTAGATTACAATCCATTCCATGACATTTCATTTCTCTATGTACAAAAACAATGATATCTAAATCCATCTTTTTCTCTCTTTTTTGCTTTCCTCCCGTCTGTTCTTCTACCAGGAGTGAAATGTAAGTCTCTTTTTCTGTAAAGATAT
The DNA here is from genome assembly GCA_034694785.1 of Agrenia bidenticulata. Lineage (NCBI taxonomy): Eukaryota > Metazoa > Arthropoda > Collembola > Entomobryomorpha > Isotomidae > Agrenia > Agrenia bidenticulata. The sequence goes on along the minus strand of JAQFYM010000012.1, from coordinate 75,214 downwards.
CTGGTTGTACTACATTATAATTATAGCTTGTCTTTTGCTTATACCTTTTATTTATTTTGCTTCTCAATGTTTCTTTTGATCAAGTATAATGACATTTGCTTGTAGCTTTTTGTACTGATACTAGAGGAGGAATTGAAAACATTATTTGACATCTTTATTTTATAAATATTTATTATTTGACTTTGTTCCTATAAAATAAATTCATTGGATTGATTGGCCATTTCAAACCATTTGCATTCGGTTTAATTTATTAAATTTTAGATAGTGTTCAAATGCATTTTGAAAATGTTTTTTTTAACCTCCAATACTAATAACATCGTGTAAATGGTCCTAGTAATTTATTAGATTTTTTTCTGAAAGGATTATTCCGGAAAAACAAACCTCTTTCTTTTTAAGTGGATTGCTAGAGTGTAAAATCAGCCAATTTATCTACACCTTTTGTGTCGTGTACTTATTGGTCAGAGGAGTTAATTTTTTGTCCAGTAATGATGGCATGACTCTTCGTACCTTCTAATCTCAATTGTTCACAAACTTTTGTGATAATATCTAACCAAATCGTCTACTTGTTATTTCATGCGATGCTTTTTCTTGAGTATTTTTTCCTACTTTCATTAACAACCAGCCGTCTATCTGCATACAGAGTACAGACTCTGTATGTATGCGTACATGTTCGTGACTTTGGTGCTCCACTTTTTTTCTAAATTCATTTTAATAAAGCCAAGAAGACGGGATACCCCTGAAGGGATTTGTAATGAAGTATCCTATAGTCTTGTTTTAACTCAATGAATAGACCAACAATCCCTTTAATTTATTTTCTGGAATTAAAAGTCCTATATACGTCCTTCGGTATCATTCTTAAATTTAAATGACCTCTTCGCAAGTGCCGAGTTTCATGCTTAAAACTATCATCATGACTTCAACTGCTTTTGTAACTTCTTTTTTGCGTTAATGTTTTATATTGCACTTCTGACTAGACACTAGACAAAGTAGTAGGTATCACACATGAGAAGATAGAAAAACTAGAGTATTTTCTGACGAAAAAAAAGTAATTTAAACATTGAAATGGACCCTGAAGGGGCGGTTGAAGGTTGATGTGTTTTATCTGAAGTTCTGGAGCCTTCTTGGGTTGCATGATCATTTTAGAGTAATTAGGCCTTTTATATTCCCGAGATATTAGTCTGGTTTGTCTCATTTAGGATTCTGACACGCCTTTGAGCTATTAGTTTTCACTGCCAACCTGCCACGATAATCATTACTGATAAATAGATCACTGGCTCATGCCTAGTTAGTTTATCTTTTCCCTATTAGGCCATTCTGGTATTGTGACGACTGCCAGCTCTAACACTAAACCCCGCTCACAGATCGCGGGAAGGAAGTCCAAATCAACAACTTAAATCTCCAAGGAGGAGAACATCAGTCTTCGAGGAACCGGCTTGGATGGAACATCCCTTCCAGAGTTCTCCAGTTTATATATTTATTCCATCCATTTTCTATTGTTGTTTATCTACGGAATAAATTGTCCTCTCGAGTTGAACCTGTCCTTAGTGATTTTGATCTCATCCCCCGTGTCACTGGATTTCAATGGAATCCGGCAGTCTCCTCATTTGGTATTAGTCAGATTATTATTCTTTTTCATTTTACTTTCGGGTTTTCAGGATTAGTGCATCCGGACTTTTGAGCGGACCTTCCGTCCGAGACTCATAGCACCATTATCGTACATTCCACGACCCATACCGGCACACGAATTCACCCATACCGGCACACGTGGCGAATTCCTGGCAGCGGATTTTCGGTCCACGGGGGGCATTAGGTCACAGGGAGGAGATTTCTTTGTCTTGAGGCGAGTTATTTTTTTTTGGGGGAGAACAACGAAGGGAGCGGAGGAATTTTTTTGGCGTCCTTCATTTGCATGTGTATTCCATGCACATTAGTTGGAAATAAAGAGATTCCTTGAGAATCCCTATTCCGACTACACTTGTGCACTGGGACAGAAAAGGTAGGGATCGCTGTTGAGCCATCGCACCTCGTATGTCCCCTTACACAAGTAGGCGAGTAAAGGAAGTCTGTTGAGGATTCCTACTCTGCATAAAATTAATGGCATTATTTAAATAATTCCATACCTCCTCTCCCCTTCAGAATAACAATAGGTATATAAAACAATAGGTCGTATAATACAACTCAGGTGCCAAGTGTATTGTACTGCCGCTTAGGAAGTGGAATCAAACTCCAAGCCAGGTTATCATAGACTCATACGCGTATAGAAAAGCACCTTAAGGTATTCTAAATAATTTTTATTCCCCTGGTGGAAAGTGCTCACCCACTAGACTGCATTGGTGGTGCAGTTTAAGGGTTTCTTATGTCTTCTCGTGAGGCAAAGGCTCTTTCCAGAAACAAGATTACCTCTACGAGGACCCGACAACCCGCACCAGCAGGAAGAGGACGAGTAGCACTACCTACCTCATCAAGGAGGAGTTCCTTAAGCGACGTAACAAGGAGAAGTTCCCTAACCAGAGAAACAATGCACAATCAACCATCCACTTCGGCATCACAGGACCTCCCCCAAGCGGAACGTTCAGTATTGGGGAAGATGAAGGACTTCATAACCCCGAGTAAGAGAAAGTCAATATCGGTGGTGATAGGATCGGAGGATGAGGGGGATCTATTTCATGAGCAAGCCCTCACTACTGAGGGAACACAACAACAACAACAACAATCGGCTTCATCTGTCACCGACCCACAAAGGGCGGAGGGACAGCAGCTACCGGGAGTCCCCCCCCAGACTGTGGACGCGCTCCGCGAGCTACAAGATTACCTTACCCACAGGCCCAGCACGACTGAAAGAGTTCAACCGGAAGATCAACCTTCAATAACAGACCCATCGGGGAGTCTTGGAGTTGATACCTCACGAGCAGTAGCTCCTTCATCCAGCAGACAACGGCAACAGAGTAGAACCTCATCGATAAACTCAACCCCGGACAGGGAGTATATGGTTAACGAATTAGACCAGCAAAGAATGGCAATAGACAGGCTGGACACGGAGGCAATACGATTCCGGGAGGAGATGAGAAATCAACTAACCGACGTTGCAGCTAGCATTGTAGCTATGACAGCTGTACTCCAACAGTTGGTTATGAATCCAACGATAGCAACATCAACGAGTAGCTCAAGTACCGCAGTACCACAGTTCCGGCTCCCTGTCATTCAACCTGCTCAATTTGCACAACCTCAACCGATGCTTGGATCAGTTTTGAATGTAACCTCGGTTAACTCGAATATCCAAACCCCAACTTTCAACCTAAGGAAACATTCTCCACAGACATACCTCGATGATGTGGAGCGATATCTTAAGACCCTGAACCACGCAGAGGATAAGTTCCTATACTTCCTGAAATCGATTCTACCCCACGAGGTCAAGGTCTGGTTTACACATAACCAAGCTATAATTACAACCTGGCCACAGTTCAAGCAAGCCTTTCTGTTAAAATACGATAAGCTTGAAGATAAAGAGGAACGGATAGTACAACTTCATAAAAGAAAACAAAGAGCTACCGACGTCACGGAGACTTATATTTACGAGATGTTGGATCTCACTAGAGTCTGCTACCCAGCTGAACCCATTGAGTATTCCCTCGATCGAGTTATCCGATCTCTATGGCCACATTTTCGATGTCATTTGAACAATGCCCATTTCTCGTCAGTGGATGCGCTGATGGAAAGTTTAACGACATTTCATCGAAACGAGTTAGCTCGGTACGCCGTGGAACGGAGATCAATAACACTTCCACCACTTCGGGCGTCATTCAATAACCAGTCCTCAGATCATAGCTCTCGGGGAGATGATCAACGTTCCTCGAAACAACCGCGAAGGGATCATGATGATAGGCAGTATCACAAATCATCTAATTCATCTAACTACAACCGGGATAATAGTCGTTCACACAAACGATCGTGGGATTCCAGGAATCAAGGGAACTCAAGGAACCAACCCAGTACCAGTTCGTACCGAAACCCTTCAAATTCTAACCGTACGGGCAATACTTCATGGAAACCACCTTCCAATACGAGCGATAACCCCAACTTCCAGCCCCTAGGCAATAGATCCAGCTCGTATACGGCACCGCCACGCCAACAGGACCGATGTGGCAAATGTGGAGGTACAGGCCATTTAATGAGACATTGTGCTTCTATAAATGGAGTCGCAGCGGGTATTATCGATGAACACGGGATGCCAATTTATCCACCCGATCCAAACCACACATCAAAAAACTGAACAGGCAGCCTGTGATCTGTACCTCTTCACAGCAAGCCATACCTCCATCTCTTACAACTCCAGGGGTACCACTCTGCTCTTTAAAAACTACACAAGGTCACATAGAAACCTTACTCGACTCCGGATCCGATTTCTCTCTTATCGATAAATCTCTTGTACTAAAGATCTGTCCTACTTTCTCTCAAATCAACATGCCAACTCTATCCTGCGCGAATCAATCCAAGGTCCGTCCATGTGGAACAATGAACATGGACTTTTCAATTGCACACCTCGAATTCAACCACGACTTCTTTGTTATGGAATCTCTCGTATTTCCATGTATTCTAGGAGTGGACTTCATGCACAGGCATCACCTTATCCTGGATTCTTCTCGCAGTATATTTTGGTTCCATACTCGTGCCTTAAAGGAGTTTGCAATTCACAGAATGTTCAATAAACACACGCCAACCATCAACATGATAATCCACCACCACGCTTCAAATACCCAGATCGAAAACACGCTCCGACAACGAGTAGACCAACTTATTTCACGATACCCAACGGTCTTGCGTACGGATGACACTTACGGGGAAACCAACATGGCTTATCACGTAATTGAAGCAGACTGTCCTCCGATTGCCTTCAAACCTTACAACGTGTCTCCAATCTTACGACAAGCTATTAGGGATCAAGTGGAAGAGTTACTACGACACCGTAAAATACGTCCTTCACGATCACCGTGGGCGGCACCAGTAGTGATGGACAAGAAGAAGGACGGGTCTAATCGCTTTTGTGTAGACTACTCTGAACTGAATCGATACACTGTGGACAATGCTACGGGAATGGAATCATTACACCAAATCCTACGTACAGTACCCAAAGGATACGTGTACTCAGTACTTGACTGCAAATCCGGATACTGGCAAGTCAAATTGGATGAGGAAAGCATTCCGAAATCAGCCTTTGTAACCCCAGACGGACACTACGAATTTCTAGTGATGCCTTTTGGTCTCAAGAACGCTCCAAAGACATTTCAAACTCTAATGAGAAACCTGATCGGTGAATTCGTCGACAAATTCATCAAGATCTTTTTAGACGACATCCTAATTTTCTCACCGGACTATGATATACACTTTGAGCACTTGGGAATTATATTCGATCACCTGAAACAGGCCAATATTACGCTTTCCAGGAAAAAGTGTGAGTTAGCCCAGACTTCCGTCAATTACTTAGGACACAGACTTACCCCCGATGGCATTATCAAACAGGACTCAAAGGTCCAAGCGATGTTGGACTTCCCAGTACCCCGAGATAAAAAGGGAGTACAGAGGTTCTACGGACTTTGCCAATGGTATTCTTCATTCATAGAGCACTTCGCAACGAAAGCGGAACCTATTAGCCGCCTACTTCAAAAAGATGTCCCTTGGTTCTGGGGCGCAGACCAGCAACGAGCTTTTGATCTCCTCAAAACCTTGCTAGTTCAAGAAGTCGTACTCACAACATTGGATTATAACCGGGAAATCATCCTAAAGTGTGATGCTTCACAAACCGGGATTGGAGCTGTACTGTGCCAAACAGAAAACGGTACGGATCGCCCAATCGCTTTTCTCAGCCGATTATTCAAGAAGTCGGAACGTTCAGCTCACATATACGAGAAAGAACTGTTCGCTATTATATACGCCTACGATAAATTCAGGCCTTATATTCAAGGTCACCCCTTCACAATTCAAACGGACAACCAAGCAATTAAGTATCTATCCAAGATGAAGAATAAGAAGGACAAACTCAGAAGATGGGCTTGTCAAATACAGTCATGGAATGCCAAAATCATTTTCCGCCTAGGGAAGGACAATTTGGAAGCAGACGTGCTCTCCAGAAGTGCTATCCCACCTCCGAAGAATGATGGCAATCTTTTCCATGAAGCTGAGGAAGTAATGTACTTTCCAGTAATTGCGTCTTTCACGCAAACGGTCACTTACCAGAAGCTCAAAGCTGCTCAACTCACTGACCACAAGATAACGGGGATTATCAATTCACTACGCAACAAAACAAACTCTCAAGATGGTTTAAATTACGCAATTCACGACGACATTCTAAAGAGGAAGGTCTGGTTCACAACCCCAATTCTTTCTTTCGACAAGGACAAAGAGACTTCATTACAACTTCCACCAACGGAAGAGACGACCAGTACAGGGCAAAGGAATCACGATGATGAGCTCTCCCCTAACACTGGCTCGTACTCAACCCGCGGTGTAAACCCTATACGGATTCTTGATCACAATCCAGGGACAGTCTTCGTCAAACGAGGAAAGAAACAGAGACCTAAATCGAATTCCCGCAATGGATTACCTCCATTCTCAATGTCCGAGCGACACTATTACTACGTACCGGTAATACCTTCTACGCAACAGTTGGAAATAATACGAATATTTCACGACTCTCCCGAAGCAGCGCACATGGGGATGACCAAAACTCTACAGAAAATTAAACAACGATGCTATTGGGATGGCATGAACAAACAAATCAGGGATTATGTGCATAGCTGTGAAATCTGTCAAAAGGTCAATACGGACAACCAACCTCCGTACGGACTTCTACAAAGTATTTCACCACCTTCAAAAATGTTCGAACGAATCTTTGTGGACTTCATGGGTCCATTTCCAGCCAGTAGCGGAGGAAAGCGCAATACTTTTCTTCTCGTCGTTTCCGATGAACTTTCTAAATGGGTAGAATTATTTCCTATGCGTAACTCAACGGCCAAGAAACTTGCTACAGTCCTAGAGGATCAAGTTTTTTGCAGATTCGGAGCCCCAGCGGTGATTATTAGTGATAATGGCAGCCAGTTTACTTCTCACATCATGAAACGGTTGTGCAAGCAGTGGAACGTTCAGCACAGACTTATCAGCCCATATCACCCCCAGGCAAATCACGCGGAAAGGGTGAACCGAAACTTAAAGAAAATGCTTCAAGCATTTGTGGACGAACACCATCGAGACTGGGACAAGTACCTACAAAAATTTGCATTAGCTTTGAGAACGGCAGTCAATGAATCCACGAAAGTCACTCCCGCGTTATTAAATTTAGCTAGAGAAATTCCTCTACCATTCGACCGCCAGATCACGACTGCAAATAATCCAGCAACGCCGGCGGATATAAAACGGACTTTGAAACTACCAGAACAGCTAAAGGAAATAATCACTTGGGTCAGAGAAAATATTCGAAAGGCTCAAGCTGACTCCTCTGTCCAATTCAACCGCCTAAGAAGGGAACACGACTTCAACACTGGCGATATCGTATTAATCAGAAACCATACCCAATCCGATAAAGACCGTGGCCTCATGCAAAAGTTGGACCTTCGGTATATCGGACCCTACGTCCTAGGAAAGCAGCTCAACCCAGTAACGTTCGAGATTAAAATTCTTCCCAGCTTGAAGGCTAAAGGCAAGAGACACGTTTCACACATTAAACACTTCGTCAGACGCAACTCTCAGCTAGATGCTCATTTGGCATCTCCGGAGGAAAAGCCTCCAATACATCCAGTTCGGGATGTCAAACTACGTAATAGTCAACCCAAAGCCACGCCGCGCCCGCGGATGCGCCCTCAGCGCAATCTTCAACCTATAGATTATAGAAAGCTAGCTGGCCTTAGATCCCACGCTTCAGTGTTGATTTGGTCGGATTTAGTTACAAATTAGGTATAGTTTACAAAGGGATTCCTGATGAGCAATCCCATAAGTAAATTTTTCTTACAATCGCGTGTTTGCTTCATTTATTTACGTACCGCTTGTACAGCTATATTTTGCACAACTTACTTGGCTGCATACTTATATTCATTTCGAGCATTAAAGTCCTAATGAAAATCCTTGCTAATCTTAACTTAACCTTAATTGCTTTCCCTTATAGTATAGATTTACCATGGCTTCACGTCAGCTTTCCGCCAAGCAAGCCAAGTCTTCTGCTTACCATCAGAAGTGTAAACTTGCTTCCGCTTACGTGGCAAATGAAAAGATGACTCTGGTTTCCCTTACCGATTTCCCGGAGTACCGGCAGGTACTTCAACTTCAAGCTTCCCCAACCTTCCAGACCCCCAGGATTAATCCGAACCAATCGGCCATCCGGGACTTCGAAATCCCGCAACATCTGTGGGCTCCCATTGGAGATCCACCACTTCCTTTACCAGGGAAGCCTGATTTTTTCTTCATCAAGAATACAGAGGATTTCATGGCCGAACTACTGCCAAGACTTGATGGCTGTACCGAAATCTTTTTCGACCTGGAAGGAAGCCTTCGCAGATTATACAACGGGCCGATGGTATCTCTCTTACAGATATCCACCAGGGATACAGACTTCCTTATTGATCCTTTTCCCCTTCAATTCGAGATTTCCACCCAACTCAAACCTATATTTGAGCGGAATGACGTGGTCAAGATCGGACATGCGGTGACAAATGACCTATCATGGATCCAGCAACAATGGGGAATTTTCCCATCGGGCGTAATCGACACCCAAATTGTATACGAACATCTAACGGACCAACACAATATTGGCTTAGCAGCTCTAGCTACCAAATATCTGGCTATCGAGATGGATAAAACGCATCAAATATCGGAGTGGAGCGCGCGCCCTCTTACTTATTCGATGTACCAGTACGCTCGGGAGGACACCCGCCTTCTCGCCAGGATTTGGCAGAAAATGAAGGAAGATGTTCTTTTGGCTGCTGATGAGGTCCTCGAAGCCATCTTTGATGTCTGCAGATTGCGAACCCGCCGGGTATTTACTTTACCAGCCTGTCCCGATGAAAACGCCGAATTTTTTAAGCTTTCTACAAGCTCTGCCGATCCTGAGTTACGGCAGAAATGGAATCAAGTGTTTCAATGGAGAGAACACACGGCTAGGACGGAGCTTATTCCCCTAATTAACGTGGCTACCGGTCGTGAATTGATGAATATAATCACCAGCAACAAGGTACATCCAAAGATGTTCAACCGCGACTTAGCCTTATCCAGAACTGCCACTGATGCGTTGGATAAGATAGTAGCTACATGGAACATTAAGGCCCGGAAATCATCTACTTGGACCTTCCCGGACTTATCCCGAGCCGACCTGGACGACAGCGGCATCGTAGAGGATCTTGCGGACATGAACGAGCAACAGGAGCAACAGGAGCATCCAAAGTCTTTTGCGATTCCTGATGAGGAATTAGATCGACCGCAGATAGCCCTGACTCCGGAAGACGACATGGACATCGACCAAGACGTGCTTATCTTACGAGCACCAGAGGATCCGGAATTCAGCGAGGCAGTAGACGAATTCATGCCATGTTTCAAGTGTTTCGAGCGCGGTCACGATATTCCAACCTGCCCCTTGTTCAATAACCCCAAGGACTTAGAAAGTTCAAGATCTGAGATCCAACGGAGGCGCTTGCAAGACCGAGCCGAGTTCCCACAATTCCATCGCAATCGGCTAAACAAGAACTACGAGAAACGTAGAGCCAAGCGCGTCCAAGCAGCGATCAAAAAGGCTGCGGCCCGGGAGGCCGGTGTAATGGAGGGGGCAATACTGGGGGGCAATGTGCCGACCACCAGCTGTAAGGCTAAAACCCGCTGAGGAATTGCGGGAAGGAACTTCAAACAATCGAGAGGAGTCTAAAAGGAGAAAGACAGCAGTCTTGGAGAAACCGGCTTAGAGGGAACAGCCCTTCCAGAGTTTTCCACTTTATATATTTATTTCATTCCAAGTTTTTCATTTGTTGTTTATTCACGAAATAAATTGTTCTCTCGGATTGAACCTGCCTTTAGTGAGTGTGATTTCATCCCCCGTGTCACTGGATTTCATTGGGATTCAGCAGTCTCCCATTCGGTATTAGTCAGGTTATAATTATTCTTTTTCATTTTACTTTCGGGTTTACAGGGTTAGTGCATCCGTAATTTTGAGCGGACTTTCCGTCCGAGACTCATTATACCATTATCATACATTTCACGACTCATATCGGCACTCATAACGGCACAATAAATCCACGCTCATTTGGCCCCAGAAAATATCCTCAGCCTAAGCCTTCATGTCTCGTTTAGCTCTTATCTCCCTATCCTCCCTTATCTTCCTGATTTGCAACCCTGGGGAGGAAATTGTCAAATGTCACAAGGACCCAAAGCTCATCTCTCAAAAACGATCAGTCCAACTCCCTAGAACCTACCAAATCCTCTCCGAATCATTAAGACCGAGTGTGTGTGTGTCATTGTCATAATCAATGAAGAATTTGAGGCGAAAATATATAGTCAAAATCCTTGTCTCCAGATACACACAAGTTCTTGAGACAGAAGCGTTTCTTATTCACACCTTTGGACAGCTTCTGTGTAACTCTCTGGTGTTTTCTTTCCATTTTAGGGATAATTAATGGCCCGAGAGTGAGAAAAAAAGCATTCAATTAGTCTCCTTTAATTGTCCCCATCTGTCTTGCCTCTCAGGATAAGAAAACAGGAGAGAGGGGACAAGTGTCACTGACAACTTGGGATTGTCACAACTTTCCGCTACCAGTCAACCCCAAACATCTACTTTTCTTAAACAGACACAATCCACACCACACCCGAGACTTGGCCTCATTCTATCTCCTTTGATACGACAGACACACGTACATACATCTACTTGATAACTTTTTATCCTTTTGTATCCATTTCCTATGAGGACTTGTGACTATAAAAGCTACCCGAGTCGGGTAACCCAACTACTTGTACTTTTCCTCCCGGGTTTTTTTCACCTTGTCCCCCAAAAAAATCTCTTTTATCAACAAACAAGAATGTGAGCTAGCACATACCCCCACGTGGGGGGAAGCTGTTAAGCGTGTTAATGTAAACACTGTCTGTCCAAGGTAAATTGTGTATGAAACCTCCCCACTTATCCCGTGGACTTGTACTCATCCGTCAACGACTTAGAACATGTCTTAAGCAAAGCCAACTCTTTCCAATACTTTGGAAGGAGGTAGGGATAAAAAAAATCCGGACGTTTCCAACTTGTGAGACTTTCTACATTTGTTTACCCACAGAATCTAGAAGATTTACATGGCTAAATCTTTATAGGATTTTTTAATACAAGAAAAAAACCCATTCGTCTCATACGAGAGGCAGAGTCTAAGGGAATGGAGAAAATATAAGTCCCTATCTCAAGTGCCAACATCAACTTATCTTAAGTGCACCTGTCATCAGGGGGGAACTGCTGGCCAGGACGGGATGTGACCGAGGGATATCTCTTGTCCAATTTCTCATCGGTGAAAGTTTGCGGTTTCTTATCGATAATTTTTTTTAACAGTTAGAGAGATACTTGGAGGTGGCAGTGGTGGATTTTGGATCTTATGGACATTTGTTAGTTAGTATGGCTGGGTTTTTTTTCAGCTCCACGTGGATGCCCGAAAGTTTGTCGGGTTGGATTCCATGTTGTTGTTGTGTCATGAGTGTCCTCTTCAAGGATACGAAGAGAAAGTCATAACTTTCCCAAGTGACAGTGAAGAATAAGCTTGGAAATATTCTACATATTTCTCTCTACTACGGGAAGGACATATGAGTTGAATGGAGAGAGAGAGGAATCTTCTTTTCAAACTTATGGGGATAAGAAAGGATAACAATATGACACTTACAAGCTACACTGCCTAAAGCTAAGGGTTCAAGTCCCCTCTACACAAATTTTAAGAAACACGCTTGCTCGAGTGGAAGTGACAAATTCCTTTTTGTTTTCGAGACAGACCGTTTCTGAATATTTTTTTAATTAGGTTTTCTGCATTTTTGGTGCACTTTAATTTCGAAAGATACTTTGAATCAAATACTGTTTTATCCATAATTAAACAGATTATCCAGGTCTGCTTATTCAGCAAAGAAGTAAGGCAAAGTTGATCCAAAAGCTATGTTGCGAAAAATGATATAAATCAGCACGTGTGAATCTGAACCACTTGAACCCCAACCACTAATTTCCTTTCATCCTCTTCCCCAGCCGCATTTGGAAGCCCTCCTCTCCCCAGATAACTTACATGAGCACCCAAGCATTTAATGAAAACCTAAGGTAGCCTGGAACACACTCCAGACATTAGAAAAGCCAGGGAAGAGACTGAGAGGAACTCATAAATCTATTGCAAAATCTAGTAAATCCTTTGCAATTCTCTACAGTTCAGAATTCCACGTCTCCAGTCATTCCCCAAAATCTCTCGAGGATCTACTCAAGGTTCGCAAACCTCAAGCTGCTGCTCCTGCTTTAGCTCGTATAATGGCTTGGCAGTGGGGGTAAGTTATGTAGAAAAGGTGAAGCCACTTTCCTATATATTGCTGAGAGTTTTCATGAGATGTATCTGTTCCCAGGGCCTGGGTTAATAATATTCAGCATTAGATTTTAGTTTGGTAGAGAGTGTATAAGGGAGTGGGGGCAGAGTAGCCCGAGTGTGAATGCAAAAAGGTTTAATATGAAACGAGGGGGGAATGTTAATTAATCCTTTCATGTACAAGAGAGCCACAAATACCACGATAGGACTGTTTCATTTCATTGTGCCTCTCTGCTGACTGCTCAGGCCAAACGGATCTTGGAGTTGGCTCATCCAGAGCTGGTGATACAGTTTAGAGTTTCGGGTATTGGGATTTGTGGAATTCTCGGGGAGTTGGGTTCTGGTCTGGGGTTCATGTGGCAAGAGGATTTCATATGAAATTCTGACAGGGCATAGATCTGTGAATAACTTGTATTGTATTTAGTACTTGGTGCTATATGGTTTAAGTGTATCATATGGATCTGAATTCTAATGGAGTTGAATAGCTTAGGAAAATAGTATTTCGTTTTCACTAAACAAGTAGGTGGGGAATTGTTTTTAATTATTGTGTTTGTAAAACGGTGGATTTATTTTATGCGGCAAGTTTTATAACAGCATTCATGTTAGATGTCAGCTTCTCTAGACGCCAGGTTACCCGTTTTCTGCGACTAATGTCTCCCGAATTTGGATCAACAATAAAATGTTCGTTTAACTCTTTTTAAAAAACTAAAATCCTCAAAAAATACATATATTCCCCAATGTTTCCAATACCACACGTCACACCCGACCGAACGTCCCAGACACATGCGACATGGGACCATTTGACATAGCCCCCATTCAAAAGATCAAAAACAAATTACCGAACCCAAATTCCACCTATTAAAAAAAATTCCAATTTCCACTCTTTAAAATTTTCATTTAAAATAAATCCCCTCCTTGATGCCCTTTACCTCCCGTGTTTATATGCCCAACCCCCTCAAAGCGAAGGAGAGGATTAAAACGCTATCTATAAATTCATTAACCCTCTCAGGAAAATCGGCCATTAAGAGTCCCAAAGAACTTTACGGTATTGGATCTCCCTAAGTAGAACAATAACTAACAACTCAGCCCCCATCACCTTAACTAACCGAACACTAAGTCGTTAAGAGGTAATGAAGCCAACGGACTCTAAAAAAAATTCTAAATGTCTAATAAAAATCCCATTTTCCTCCCTGTTTTTACTATTTATTATACAAGACGATCTTCCAGAGCCTCCACATTTTTTCAAATCCCAAATTGTCTAATGCTCTCCAAGTATAAAAAATAAAGGCTTAACACTCTTCAGGATTGTCGAGTCAATTTGAGAAGCTTGAGTGAACACTGAGATTCCGCACCAAATTGCTTCATTCAAGATCGCTTAGATCTCACAGAAAACCCTTAGGAGCACAGAGAGAGATATGTGGGGATGGTGGCGATGAATCGGAAAGCAGATATGTGACTCAAATCCTCTTATGGGTGCAGTGTGCATCTTCTTTGTAATAATAATATCTCACAAGATTCCCTTACCAATCTATATTTAGTCTGATATGTCTGTAGTGGCCTATAACACATGTCGATTGTCGATTACAGAATGAGCCAACTACCAAAAAACTACCAAGTGCAAGGACGAAGGCTTAACCTTATTCCTAACCGTTTCTTCCTCAAATACCCGCCTTTCCGTCTATAAGACATTTTTCCCTTTCCTCTTTGATGGAAAAATCGATCCCCTCCGTTTCCTTCTAACTTCTCTGGCTCTAAAAAGGAAAAGGTTCATCTCTTTTTTTGGCTCCTTTCACCAAAACTTTCTTCTCCCTTCAGAAATATAGAGATCCAGTAGGAAATCTCATCTCTTACTATTCCTACCGATTCGGGACAGAGACTTAGCCCATACTTGGCATAAAATATTCCGAGCTGCAATCCTTACGCCAATACCAATACTAACACCGATTTCCCAGTCTCGATCTTTCCAAAGCAATGGAATCAACATCAACATCAACACTTGCCTCCATTTTCTTTGGGATATACGTGAGGGATTTGTTAATACGATTGCCTCCTCCTTAGCACAACGGGCCATTTTCCTTGAGAACATCTCCTTGAGTTACAAAGGAGTAGGACGGGCAGACGATTTCCGTTATTGGCTAAAAGAGAGTGTAGATAGCCCATGGGTTTCAATTGCTGATTGTAAATAGGACTCTGGAATCTGGTCTATGGGAAATATCATTGGGCTCTTATCTGCCCGTAACATTTCCCCTCAAGTACACAACTACCCTACCAAATACAGAGATACAGTTGCTACGTGATTCCACTCAATTGGAATACTTGTAGGTGGCAAGGCAAGGACGGCCAGGGCTCTATCGGATCCGTTTAAAAATTATTTCCGAGGCTGGAAGGGAAGGCTGAGAAAAATGGAGCCCTGATGGACAGCCAAGTGTAAAAACCACATCAAAGGGATGGAATGGCTCATAAAAGACTTTCTTTACTAACAAAGTTGATGTTTGTACTAGCCAATCAGAATTCAAAGAGGATCTATAAGGAACTCGTGAGAGAAGGACTCTCTACACATCCTAGCTGCCATCATTATGATTATTCGGTTGACTAAACATTCCCTTCATACCCTGGTCATCCGTAAAATAGAAATACCCGGGTATCCTAAAGCTAGAAAGGAATTTCTGCCCGAGGTATGGATAACTAAGAGTTAGGGTCTTGAGATACACAATATTACCGAACGGGGAATTATTGATTACTATATCAAAACTGAAACCACACTGCACCCTCAAGAGCAAGTTTTTTTTGATGGATTCGGAGTGAATGCAATCAGTATATTTTCCTACCCGCCTGCACTGCTGGGGGAAACTACCCGGGTGAGGAAGGATACAGTTTCCTATTATCATTATTGTTATTATTAGGAGAAATAGACAAGTGTGGCTGGTGTGGAGTCGCCTTTATTGTAAAGAGTAAAAGTAAAAGTTGTAGTCAACCTCAACAAAGCAGTCTGAGTTAGTGGGAGACAATTTCTGAAACAACATTGAGCACAGATGGATTTATTTCCCTCTCATGATATCATCTGAGGGAAAAAATCGGAGTTGAGATGAGATTTTTTTTAGCGATTGCGAGTGAAAGCCCGAATTCGGGTTTTGGAGAAGAACAATACAGGAGATAAATGCATGGAGGCTTGCTCCACCACAACTTTCCCTTTCTTCTATCGTTGCAAGGAAGTTGGGGACAAAGGACGTGAAGCTTCGGATCGGTTACTTCTATTTCAATATGATCCGAGTAGTTTTAGTAGTTAGTAGTTAGTGTGTTGGCTTGGGTGGAGAATGCAACTATTTTTTTTACTAGGTCTTCAGAATCCTTTTACTTAGTTTTATATGACTCCGTCACTCAGGCTTTGATGGATTTGGACACGTGAGGAGAAACTTTATTGGGATGGAGTAGCAAGGAAATGCTAGAGGCAGGGAGTACTTGCCACACAGGGTTTCAAGAAGAACTTTATGTGATCTTTATAAAGTCCCGTGTGTTCCGAGCCTGTCAGTCTATTCCTATGAAAACTTTTGCACGTAGCAATAGACTAAAATATTATGATTAACATCAATAACGTTATTGGAATTTTCCTCTTTTTATATTTACTGAACTTACTATAGATTCTTGGAAAAAAGATCCTCTGTTGCAATACATAAATATTTGTGACATCCACTAAATTTAAACAGAATAGCCAGTAACAGATTTCTCGCCTTCCTAAACAAAAAGAACGATTCCATTGCCAATGATCCACCTTAGCAAAACGAAACCCCACACGATTTGTAATAACCAGCATTTTCCAAAACACTCTTTCCCCCAGAGTTGTTAACATTATCACTGCAAGATAATAAAAAGCGTAGAAACCTCCAGGAAAAGCCGTAAAGACAAATTGCGAAAATCAAGCTACACATCTTGCTCAGAGATTAAATTGGAAAAGGGTACTAGACTGATCTGCAGGGATGGAATTTATTATTCTCATCTCTCTAAGGGATTTGCAGCTGAGGACTGAGGAAAAACCTAAAGCAGTAAACCAAGCTCCTTTCCAGTTTACCAACTCTCCTCAGCTAAGTGACTGATTTACGACCCCCAATTTATAGCCCCAGTCCCTGACTAACTACAAACAAACAACAAGCTGGAAAACTACACACAACCTCGTCGCTCTTTTCGAAGACAACAGTTTAACCAACATAGTAGAATACATCGTGCGAATCTCGTTTGCAAAACCTTTGAGTAACAAAGCCCTAACCTCATTTCCAGTCTAACAACGATTTATACCTTCTTCTCACTTGTTCAACACCGCATTGCCTTACTCCCAGCTTTTTTGGAGAACATATGCAAGGCTGTTCAAACAATAAATTTAAATGAAATAGGTCCGGGCCGTGTACTTAAAATTATTATCTGCTATAAAGTTAGATAAAGCTTTAGATATTACTAAATTTTTTAGAAGATCATTTGGATTTGCCAAGACTGCAGAAAAGAGTTCATGCCCCCTCGGGTCGTTAATAAACTATTTTCTATTACTATTATCATTTCCTCTCGGGTTCCATAATCTCCCTTAAGTCTCTAATCCCGCCTCTCACTCTCTAACTTATAGTAAAACTAGTCTATAAAGTTTCTCGGCTCAATTACACACATTCCACTACTTTAATAGCTCAAGCTTCTATAAGACATTAGCATATCCTATGGGATTAGCTCTGCTACAAATAATTACAGCCGATTAAACAATCCCGATTTATTAAACGTAGTTATGAGTGACAGACTTTCTGTCAATTTTCTGTACCCACACGGGCCGGTTTGTTGTCATTGTTCAATTTGGAGCAGAGGGTGTGCAGAATTACATGAGCTTCGTAATAATCCCAGTTGTCTACATTAATTTAGTACGCCTTGTTAAGTTATGTCTCATTCAAGTCAGCAGAGCCTGCAAGTCCACAAACTGTAACTTACGTTCGAGATTGGCTGTATTAGTTTGTCTTATCCATACAAGGACATGTCAATCACCTACTGCAGAAAGTACGTTTGCAAATTTATTCCTTCGTCAGACTTTTTTTGCCATTAATATGTAAACATCTGCTGGCTTTGGGTTGCTTACTCCATTTGGGACTTATTAACATTTTGCCCTTATGAAGTCATAGAAGGAAATACATTTTAAATGCCAATACCGACCACCACCAAACTCTTGTAATCCTCTTTGATGAAGACTGACAGAATTGATAAGAAGATCATCACGTGCTAAAGTTCACATGACATTTGCGCTTTTGAATTGGAACTGCCTGGCAGAGGATGATATCATCGTGGACTGAATGAAGATTGATGAGCAGGATGGAGGATACATCTTGGCATGACCTAGCTTAGCTTTTTTTAAAGCTAAAGGTCAACTTTTGTTGGTTTAAAGGAGATGAGGAGGATAGATCAAGAATATTGATAGACCTTCAGCTTCTATAAATGTAGACTGGGCAGTTGTAGATGAATTTAGAATCGGAAGCTGTAATGATTCTTGTCATGGTATATTAATTACAGGCCTGTTAGCTAGAGAGACAGCACTTAGGACTTTAGTAATCGTCTAATCGTCTAGTAGTAATGACGATGACGGATTACGACCCAACTGGCCAACTTGTTTTGTCTATTTCTATTGTAACATGTTCAACTCCAAGTCGATCAATCTCTATGAATACATTAGAATATTTACAATCCTATAGCCTAGAAAACGAAGGAGCTATAAACTGGCCGGTAATTAAAAATAAAGACTCTCCGAGATTGTATTCAAATAGTTTCAGTTTTCGAGATAAAATACTCAGGAAATGTTGGGAGACTCAAGAGGAGATTCCAAAATAAGAGCTCCGTGTGGTTTCCAAGAGAATTTATTCATTTCCTTAGCCAACCCAAGTCTCTTAGACCCATACCGTTTTCCTCAGTCACGATCTCCATCTCCCTCACTAATTAATTCTTGGGGAAATGGTTAATTAAATGGAAATCTAGATGAACAAGTCCTGTCATCCACGTCCGGGTTGTGGAACACTGGAAAACAGGCCACAGTCTAACGGCTTCTCTAATGTTTATCTATAAAGTACTAAAGCAATGATTAAAATTGTATGTAAACTAGGAGTTGATTACAATTGCCTATACAACATTTTAAGACCAGGGCTTCCTCTTCAGAGTTCAGATCCAACTATCCAACCCATTCCCAGGAAGTTTGTTGAACATGTGAGATGAGATGAAATCTTACAGGGGACCACAACGGGCCACAGCCAATAGACTTGATAGCCCACTACAATTTAAGGGTTGACCTGGGTTGGGCTCAACTTGACATTTTATTTTTATCTTATTGATATTTTGGAACTGGTATTTAGAAAAGCTAATAATTATGTATATGCAACATGCATTTCCAAGAGTCTCAACAGAAGGAGTAGTTGATTTTTTTGACATGTGACTTTCATTAAGCAAATCCCTTAAAATACTACCCTGTGTCAGCCACTATATCTACTCCATAAAACATTTAACGACTTCATCTCTCCTCCGTCTTACTTATCTGGAACTTGAGTGTTCAAAACATTCAAATAGCTCTAAAGCTACAGAGGGCTGTCAGATGTTTTTTGTTTAATAATAATTTAGCAAATTGCTTCTTGCCACTTCTGCTACTTTTTTTTCAGGGTAGCCAATTTAATAGATAACTTCCTGCTGGACATTATATAGCTTATATGTACTTTTTTAAACGAGTTGCCTAACACTATCCCGCGCAAAAAAACATTAAAGAACAGCTCCCTTGTAATATACGCATATTCCCAAATGGCTGCGAAGATAAACTTTTTAAATATTTTAATGACTTAACTGTAGAATTTTTTTTATTACAACCCATCCACGTTCTGCATATGTTCCCTACTACACTTTTTACGAGCTTCATTGGAGATGAAACGAAGCTGGAAGAGGACTATAATGCTCTGATAATAATCTTTAGCATTGTCGACAATAGTTAGCAGTGGTAGCTTAGATATAATATAAATTTCCCCATATGGCACTTTGTTAAAATAATAAGCTCTGTCTGGGGCTTTTGTGTGTGTGTGTATACATGTTGAATATGGAACACTTACTGGTATTGTATTATTAATATTAAGATTATTAACACACTATCTTCAGACATAAGGGAGACTTTTAAAGAGCCCTGGACCATATGGATACGTTTTTTATGTGAGATGTGTGTATTATGACAAGATGTAGGAGTTGCTACGTATTGTTTATAGTAGTGTATGTTTGTGTACAGCATAATTTTGAATTGTTGAACGGAGATTGAATTAAGACCAAAAGGGTGACACAAGAGGACATTTGTCATGTCTATCATTTCCATGTCTGCTTCTGCTTCTGCTTCTGAATAGGCTGCTTCAACTCTATTGAACTAAATGGAAGAAATGTGTTGTATTTAGTCTACGAGATCTGTTTTAAGGGATCCCCTGCTACTCGTCGCGATCGAATCGTCGCGCCCAAGTCAGCGCAGTAATAATTCATCGCGATAAAAACTCATCGTAGTACTTTATTCGCCGCAATCAAAATTTATCACATTCAAATCTACAACCCATACATTTAATGCAATTTTCAAATAATTCAAATAGAGGTCCAAAGCTACTCAGAAATAAAATAATCCAAAACGTATAATTCTATGCCAAAAACTAAACAAAGTTTCCCCACTCTTGCTCTTGCACATACCACATATCATAAAAACTTTATGAAACGTCAAGTTTTAAAATACCCTTTTATACAGTAAGCCTAGAAGTGTATTCCACCGAACAGTCACGTGACAAATTTTAATTAATAAATATTTAATGCACCCCAACCACCAAGTTCATTAATAATCTGACACTCTCTTTTCAAAACCAGGTGGGTTAATCCTAGAGATTTGAAACTTACTGTGACTTTTCATAAACCCCCTCGTTCCTTAACCCTAGCTCAAGTTACATATCAAATAACTCTTTAATAGCATTCTAAATTAAATCCGGGGACAAATAACTTTGAAACTAGTTGTGAAGGAGAAAGACAAAGTACTTTCTATTTCAAAGCCTGGATTCCCAGTTGCCACTCCTGATTTTGGTCTAACGAAATTCTAGCCTCTCTATAATTCTAATTGAAGCTTTGAATATATTATAAGGATTTGTAAAAGCCTGTCCGTGGAACGTCATTTAGAATATGGGGCTCTATGATCTGGAGAAATGTGTAGCTTGAAGGAGAGAGGATTTGGTGGTGTCGTGAAAGAAGGTAATTAAAGGGTCAGACCTGTCGGCAGACATCAAAATGAGTTTTGTGGTGTTGGTGGGGATGATGGTCGGGTTGTGCTGTGTAATCCATGTGCTTCTTTGACTTTGATAACTTGACACCTTTTCGAACCTCTCCCTTCGGCTCATCGACATGAGAGGGATGAGATCTCACTCATCTCAAAATACCAAAATTTACATTTGGAAAACAAAACTAGGACAGGGAAGAGTTTAAATTTACAAAAACTTTACAAGTCACACCTTTAACAAGTTTTGGCATCAAAGATTATAGTGTTGAGATTTTGACAGATATTAGTACCACTTGATATTTATTATAACTTTGTAAAAGCTGGGCATAGCTGCATATTCTAACCGCTTCTCAGTAAAAGAACCTACACTGTAACAGGTTATATAAACTTTTGGAATAAAATGCTCCAGTTTATGTTTTAAAACCTTCAATTTTAAATCTAACCTTGTCAAAAACTTGTCTGTCCAAACGTTGTAACTTGTAGACCATGCAGACTTTACGCTTTTCAAATTAAAACACTGCCGAGTTCCCCATCAAAAACAATCCGGTAAAATCCACTACAACCAAATCAAATAAAAGCAACAACCCAATGAACCAATCACCTCATTACCATATGAAAGAGACATACAAAGAATCCATCCTAAATATTCTCAATAGAAAATGGAACAGAGAAAAGCCAAAGTCCCCACTGTCTCACCCAATTACATAGAAAAAAAATCCATACTAAATTAATTTCTACCCTTCAGGGTCTCTGTACTAAAGAGCGTGCGTGATTATTCACTCTTAACACATTGTAGTTACATAGATGAATAATTATTTTAATTACAACACACACATGTCCTGTCCGACCCATCAACTATCACATCACGCTCTCCCTAAAGTCACCAGAATAAATTACGCGTGGATTTGTGGCTTTGGCCTTTCCATAACTCATCCTCGTTATACAATTTCTAGGCTCTCTGGAACAAAACAAAGTTGTCATACTGCCTTATGGTCTACTTTCTAAATCATACAAGCTTGTTGGCAGCAGGGGTATATAATACAACAATAGGGCTTGGCTTTACAAAATAGAATAAAAAAGGTCAGTGAAGCCGAGCATTGTTGCGAAAAAATTTCAGCGTCCCTCTGTGAACCTCCATGTTATTAAGGATGCTCAGATATCCAATCATGATTGCAAAGATCATTAAAACATTTTTTTTAAATAATCTTCTCAAGATTCTTATGAAAAAAAGACTAGCTTCATCCTCCACACGCCTTAGAGCTGAGGATAAAACAAATTAGAAATGAATCCCCTATGATTATTTCCGACCTTGAATGTTTCTCTCCACGTTCCAGCAGATGCTTTTGTCTTGAGGTGTAGACTGGTACTGAACTGACTGGAAATCCCATAAGCTCCGGATAGAAACAAGCTACGTACAGATCACATTTATTTTAAAGTCTTGATAAAAAAACCGCAACTAGACTCGAGCCCGAAAAGTTAAAAGAAAAAAAGACAAGCCGGTGCATCTCCAACTCCTTTGAGACTCGTGACTAAATAGTAAATGACAGGAGAGCATTACTTGGAAGTTCATACTACTACTGCAACTGCAAACTGCACACCGACAACCGCCGGATACTATGCTTACCAACTTCAAAGGAGCATTAACTTGTCAGCAGAGTGTTTTCAAAAGAGGATGGAGATGGAAAGTCTCACATCAAATAATAATAACACTTTTTAAATAAATCCATCTTCTCGTAATCGGAAGGAAACATTTCTTGTTTTTTAACGTCGTTAGTAGTTCAACAGCTCAGTCTAAAATACACTACCACATATAGATTCCGTACCACTAGAATACTAACTCATGTTTACATGCAAATTTAAAAGAAGAGTTGGATAACTAACTGACCAAATCTATAACACTGAGCTTCGTAATAAAAAACAATAAAAAAAAATCTGCCACATCCTAAGATATATAATCTACAGATTAAATCCTACCCGTTCTATATCCAAGCTCATATATCCCCGACACGAAAGATCATGTCAACGAATCTCACCCTCTCAAATGTCACACTGTATCAATCCCAGCTATACTACCCCCACTACAACTCGTCCCGTAATTAGTGACACCGTCAATACCGCTGACACCAGCACGACAGGAGACAAAGGCCTCGGGTCTTTCATCACAAAGTGAGATTCGCTCAGGAAACTCGGGGTCTCAATCTCAATCTCCTGTTCCTTAATAACAACACAATCCCGTCCATCCACCAGCCCTTTTGCTCATTCACAGAGAGAGAATTCCCGGATCCTCCGAATTACTATTAGCTGGGAGAAAAACCCGCTGAGTCACGATGACATGAGATATCTGTCCCCATCATCAGGAATTACACCCCGTCACAAGCATCTACTACAGGGTGTGTCCATCAATGACGAAATCATAAACATCCCTTGGCCACATCATCCCCACCGGGCACAGACGAGCCGACCGGGTATTATACTTACTGGACGCCCCTCAACTTTCCCCCTCTTGCTTTCCATGCACACGAGACTAGTGTTGGAGCTGATGATGATCACGGCATTCACGATGATGGTGTGGATCGTTGCTAAAACTTTCTCCCATCTGATTCTATACAACTTTTCCATCTATTCTCCATGTGATCAGTGAGAAATTGAGGGCCCATTCTACTCGGGTAGGACAAAGGCGGGTGTTGATGTATAATGTGATGTAGAGAGAAGTGGGATGTATCGTTTCCCACTCGTCCAAGATTTTCTGGAGGGGGGGGGGCAGATGGGAATAAAGATGTTGATCATGATGACATGATGAAGATACTAGGGAGTTGTTGAGTGATGCAGTATTAATGATGAGAGGATCATGATGATGATCATGAGGGGATGATGATATGATTCGATTTCCAGGGGAATCTTTTATAATTCATTAGAGTCGAAAGTTTTAGTGCCCTGTTCAAGCCTTTGGGTTCAGCAATTCCCTTAATGATATTAGTGATTTCCCCCTTCTTATTTTGCAATCTCACTCATCAACTATTTTACAAAGTAGGGAGGGTATTTGTATTTGTAAATCGGCTGGGAGACTCGTGTGCATTTTTTTCTTCCCTACTCTCAAGAAATTACAAGAAACGAGTAATTTGTGAACTTATCATCCAGTTTGTCTGCTCGACTACTCCGGTATGTAATTTACTTTGAGAGCTTTGTGAAAATCATGTTTGTCTGTCTTGAAATGTGATGATAGAGTATTATATGGTTCTTTGATGGATAATATTTGGATATAAAGATGCATAGAGTCTTTTGGTTCCGAGGCCTATTGCTAATAATGATAATTTAGATTTTTTTCTTTTAACTTTTTTTGATACTGCAATTGTAAGTCAAGCTCTTGAATTGCTCGAATTATTGAGTATTGGTGGTTTTTAGAGGGCAAGTAGTGCATTTTATTGCTCCTTTCATTTACAAAGGCAAAGACAAACAGTCAAACAGCAACTATGGCAAGTGTAGTTGTCAACAAATACAACTGATGACATATTTATGTCGAGTAAATTTTCAGCACTAACATTCCAAGTGAGAGGCATCCTTCTCGCTATCTATTGTGCTTCTCAGTGTAATAAAGATAAACTGGTTAAGAAATATCGCCGTTAAAGCCTTTGATATTAATACATTAAGCTACAGGTCCAAAAACATTTAATAACTCGGCCACACCATTTCCCCTAACTAAATGCTAAAGACTAAATATTGTGACAAAACTGCTCAAAAACCTTCCAACTCTATTTTCCTCAAATTCCAGGCTCCAAAACGTATCCATTCCATTCTCTAACAAACTCCATTGAAATCAGATCCCGTCTTCTTCCACACTCTCATCATTATAACTAATTAAACTTTTTCTATCAGAGATGAAAGCACAATTAACTAGACTTGGGCCCGAGCTGGAAACTCAGAGCCAGAAACTCCCAAAATCTCATTCCAAGTCCACTCAGCCCCAGCCTAAAAGGCACAAGGCCCAGGGATACACACTCCCTGCAGATCCTAGTCTGTATAAACGATCTCTTTCACTGTCCAAGCTGGAATCTGAGATGAGTTGAGGTCCCTGAACTCTTGCCACTACTCTACAAAGGGAGATAAAAGTACATGAGCCCTCAAGTCCCAGAAAGTTTCCAGTCTCTGATTCATTTCTCGTATTACAGCGATAATTGCCGTTTCAAACGTGTTCCTAATCCCTAATGAGAATTTTACACACCGCTTCTCCCAACTAGTACAGAGAGTATCGCTTGACTAATTGTGAATTTCAGAAATTTCTCCACCCTCCAGTCCTCCCTCCAGGACTGACACTATCTGTTTCTGAAGCACAGTCTCCCAAACTAACTCTGGAGAAAGATACTATTGCGGAATGACAAAACTCTTGCAACTCTAATAGGAACATCAGAAAGGGAATCAGACTGTGGACGAGTATCAAAGTGTGTCGTTGGTTCCGAAAACTTTGGGCGTTTCAGGCAAGATTTTAGCATCTCGGTGGAATGAGATAGGATTGCCAAAAAACAAGTACCCACTAGGCCTTTGTGAGTTTGTCAATTTGTCTTTGTTAGCTTTAGCCAGAGATGTTGGAGACGGAGACGGTGGTGGTGGTTGGGTGAGTAATATGCAAATATTTGCTCTCAAGATTGCTTCAATCCTCTTCCGCATTCTTACTTCTCAAATTATGTGCTGAAGTCTAAGGAAGTTGCTGATATTCTAGATTCTTGTACAATTCCATGTCCAAATGTCACTCTGAGAGACAAGTGTCAAGTTTAATTTCAAAATTTTCAACATTGCTACAATCCAACTAAGAATCCAATCGACTCCGACAGCTCCTCACAAGTGGGAACCCGGGTATGAGACAAGTTTCTGCAAAAGTCGATTATCAAAAGACGGGGAGTGGAAATGACAGCCATTTCCAAGTCTCACTGTCTTTTTAATGTGGACATAAAAATCTCAATTCCCTTCCTCCATTCCCTTCTTACAACTCATAATAAAAGTGGGATAAAAAGGCAATGGTATTTTCAGACCTTTCTTACAGATGGGAATTTAATAGAGCCCCATAGAGAATGAAACGAAATGACCCTATGACCCCATGGAATATGGTATGGACATACAAACTGATATCAACTATCCCATAATTATGTCAGCGAACATACAAGACAAGATCCTCCTCACTCTGGATCATTTCTGGGGAGTTGGGGTTGATAAGGCTCGGCTTATCTGTCTTGTGGGAAATGAATTATGTCATGTGGGGCTCAAGAGATGTTTGGATTGTCAATGTGTCAATGATATGATAATGTGACAGGGGAGTTTGTCTTATATTATTTGGTGACTTGAAAGTTTAATTTTTTTCTTAAGTATTTAGACTTTAGGACACATGGAATGAATCAACAGTTTGGTAATGAAGTCTCGGCTATTTTTTTATGGGGAAAGATGACCCTTGTGGATTTCATTGGGATAAAATTTTTAGTACTTTTTTTCTTAAATCATTTCGCCTTATGAGCAATTTTGGAAAAGTTGACGAATCTAGTACATGTACTCTATTTAAAAGCTTAAACGTCGATACATATTTTACATTAAAAAAAATTATTTGACTTATCACAACAGATGTTGAGATAAGCGGTCCAATCTATCTTATTTAAGGTTTAGATGATGGCATTTCCATTCACCTCATAACTCTTCCATGCTCTACCCCAATATATCACCTAACCTACAGGATTATCATAAACGGATGGTACTAATACTAATCTCACTTTCCCTCTCTTATTCCCACTATTTCTAATATAATAAAAAAAATATAAAATCCCCACTGGATTTCCTCCCTCGTAACAAATGTGAAGAACATGACATTTTTTCTCCAACCCTTTCTTCTACTACATCACCAAACACATCTCATAAACTCATAGCCTTTATGTCTTATGTGTATACCATAACTATGTCTACAAACTCTCAACATCTTCTTCCCATTTATATTCCGTCATGGACACCCATCCCTTTTTAATATCACAAGAATCCCCATTGAAAATTTTCAGAAATCTAATCAAAGAAATATTCACTCACATCCAAAACTCCATTATACATGTAATTACATTAATTCAATTCCCACTTCCTCTAAATCCTAAAGCATTTCCAGCCTGGCATTCATTCCTCCAAGGAATTTCCCACAACGACCAAACAGCCCCAGCCCTACAACAGATGCTCTTTAGTAGTTCAAGTCGGTACTCTAAAAAAAATATAATAATCTTTTAAATAAAAAATATCCTCAACACTCCCAAGAAACCGTTCAAGGGCAAGGCTAGTCCATGTCGTTACCCTAACAGGAGACTACCCGGGTGATAGAAACCTTGAGTTGTTGTTCAAGTTGTAATTTAAGTTTATAGGGACAATACAATCCGGAATAAAATCCCCCTGGAGATGGACCATTTTGCTCAAAGTTATTGGACGCTTTTTTCCCTACCGTTCTGGAAGGTCGTAGGTATTCCAGGCACGACGCTCTGGATTCTAGATTATCTCCGTTCTTCCCGATTGTTTTCCAGGATTTGGTGGACAAGTTGAAGAAAAAAAGGAATCAATGATGTAGAACCAGATGCTTTCTCTCTCTCTCTCTCTGTGTCTATATCTTGTATGGCTTTGTTCAGCTATAATTCCCATTGTGGTAAAAAGAAACTTGTGTTCCTCAGTCTGTCTCAAGTCCCCACCCTTTCTGGTTTCTTGTAGCTTCTTAGCAAGTCTTTTCGGAGGAAGGAAGGAGCGTGCCAACGGGGAATTAATTAAGTTTTCTACCCATGTCCAATATCTTGTAGAGAATATTATGTATAGTCTCTCCTTAATATACACACACACACACTTAGAGCCTAGAAGTACTTACTCACCAACGGGCCATGAATACTTAAGATTAGCGAGAGAAACTTCATTTCCTTTGCCAGTCGAATTAAATGCTTAACCCTTTTTCAGGGGAATCCATGGATTTCGAAACTCGATACGTTTTAATATTCTGCAGAGTCGATTTAACTAAGCTTTTAAGACACTGGCCAAAAATCAATATCCACTTCCCACTCTTTCAGCTAATCAAGAAAAGACACAGGGGACTCAGCTCTTGAATATCGAATCACAATTCCCAAAGTCGAGTTCATAAATTCTGACCAAATTCCTTCAAAGTTAATAGGGCACAAAAAGATTGCAAGGCTTTAGTATTTACATCTCTACCCCCAAAGTTGGTAAACAGCCCTTGTTGCTGCCCTTACAAAATTTTTTTTTATCCCAAGATCTCTGAATAGCTCAGGGCGTGGACAGATACTTGGGGATTTGAAAAGCCTCAAACCTTGAGCACCATGTACTCCAGTAGCCAACTCATCTCTACAATAATAGTACGATCTCATTCATCGATAAGAGACTCTCTGACTTGGCTTCTCCAGTCCATTGTCAGACCCGAAATTTATCCGACTGGAAAGTCAATTCAGCAGTGAGTCAGTGAGAAACAAATTGCCTTTTAATGCATTCATTTTTTTCTTATCCAGAGGCGCATTGCTTTTCTGGGGGCTAATGTGGGGGCTGCCACTGCCACTGCCTCAGTCGCTGCCTCTGCCGCTGTCTCTGCCGCTGTCTTTATAACAGAAGCATATGGGAAGGTATTTTTTTAATTCTAAAAAGGTTCAGCTTTTCTACATTTTTTTTCATATGTTTTTTCATATGTTATGGGAATAAAAAGCGACAGAAATACGACTGCCCTGTTCCCTAGTTGCTGAGGTGCGTAATAATAGCCATGGAGTCAGTTAGACCCAGCCGTGTTTGCTTTCATAAGATGAGATGAAGTGCAAAAAGTAAAGTGGCTTCTCTCTTGTAATGGTAAATCCATGTAGAATTCTAGAGATCAAAGGGAGCTGGATTTTTTTTCCCTATATTAAAGATATATGCTAAAAGAGAGTTTAGATTTCTCCCCAAAGGGCTCCATTCCCTCATACGCTCATAAGAAGGCGAAGCCGATCTAGTTTTCCAACTTGGTCGTAATACTCGTAATAGCTAATAGCCCAGCTACAACTCTCGCCCCTACGGACGGATTGAATTTTGGAAATGAAATGAAATATTGAGCGAGAAAGCTAAATAAAATAAAACTACCTCCCTCCTCAATTCCCATCAGCCATCAGCACTGAGCATCAACAGCCGATTAGTCTCAACCTCATTTGCTTTTAGCATTGGAATTCATGTGGGACTATCGGGTATTTTTTTTCTTCCTTTCTCGGGGGAAAGGCGTGTGTGAGGGATAATATATATTTTAGCAGTTGTGAGATATGAGGGGAATAATCCTTTTCGGGGAAAAAGTAAACTGGTGGGAATTGTAATCCTTTATTCACTGAATAAGGAGAGCCGGGTTTTTTTCGGGGAGAAAAAAATTTCAGCCTTCTTAAATATTTAAGGTTATGGAGGAGGAGAGTATTGGAAGGTTATGGAGGGATTGAGAGAACCGGTGGACTTATTTCCGATCCGGATGGCGATGATGGGAGTCAACAGTCAAGAGCTGGCTTGATGGCTTGACTTATAGGTTTTCAAGAAATTCTCTGGGGAAGCCAAGGAAATTAAACATTTTATGATCAGTGTCGACAGACAGGGTAGTGATAAATCATATAGTTTAGTAGTTTCCTTTAAAAAATAATACCTTCAAGTTAAATCAATATTTAATCATCGGATTTATGATCTAAAATGATACACATAAATATAATTTCCAATTCTTTTTTTTATCGGTGTTAAAATTCAATCTAATTGTAAAACCAGCATTTAAAATTTTGTCCAATTTTTTGTGTTACTTGCAGCAAATGGAATTCCCAAATCTTGAGCAGATTACAAAGGGATCAATCAGCTCCTTCCATTCCATTCATCTCAATCCTCAATACCCACATACAACGAGGTAGATAGTACACGCACTAATACGCACTACATACCACACTCCTTTTAAATAATCCAACTCATTCACCCTGCCTTGTAAATACCATTTCCTTTCCATTCAATCGTTACACACACTACAAACACAAGATTATATAATCCATCCTCAGAGCTCCTTGATTCGATTGAGCCTAGAAGATGAAATGTGATATTTCCTCCTCTCCACATCCACCAGACAATTAGTAAATAGAGAAGCCCTTTTTAGTTATCCTATGACTCATTCATGAACTGGTCCATTCATTTAAAATGTAAACCCTCCCATAGCTCCTTATTGTTTGTCCGAATTTGGGAATTCAGTATGTCGGCTTGGATTTTAGGGATAATCCAGAGGAGCTTGGTAAAAAAAAATTACCATCGTTTCTCTAAACATCAAACATAGAAACTCATTCAAGCTTTACTTATCCTACGGCTGACTCATTCACTAGAGATTAACGGGAACTTTCCGGTTATTTTTCGATGACGAGCCGACCTTTGCTGGAGTCACAATCACAAGCCAAAAAAAATCACTCTATCTCAACCTCCCTATAGACATTCAATGTTTACGAGAGTGTTCCAAAAACGACTCTACTCTGTATGAGACCATCATCACACACGGAGTTAGCATTCAGCCCAATCAATAACTTTGCCGAACAGATCAAAGGAACATAAAATGTCCATTATTTTTTTGAGAAAATACAATTATAATTATATTTCCCTACCACTAAAGCTTGTTGTTGTTTCAGCTGTCATTTGTGGAGCATGGGCCAAAGGAGGATAATAGGATAATCATTCTATCAGTCAAATCTCTCCAATCTTCCAGCCCTATGAATAATCCATCACACTCACATGACACAAGGGGCAAAGGAACGAAGGAAAAAAAAACACACACACAGCCCTTGAGTAACACCAGAGAGAGGGAACGATTTTAGTGATAGAAATGCATACGATTCTTCTTCTAAACAAGCAGAGAGTTTTGACCTGACGAACTGATGAGTCTATTTTGATAAGATCAATCAAATGTGTACACAGCATCTCTTGTGTAAGGGAAAAAAACTGACATGTCTACATGGATTGTCAGATAGTTATCATAATCCACTCGGGTCGAGGCAAGGTCCCTAGCTAATACCTAATTTATGTAGGGAACAGCAGTAGAGAGCTATAAATATATATATGACTGTTGGTTAAGCTATTATAACTTGTTATAATTGGACATGTCCATCTCGTATCAGGATTTAAAACGGAGGACAGGCTTTTAACTTTTAAACCACATTTTTGGACGAGACAGTTTGGATGGAGAGGAAAAGAATCCACACAGTCAAAAGTGACACGGAGACTTCAATTCTTTGACGTGGACTCATAGAAAAATATTCCTTATTTGGTATTGAACTGTGGTATGCGATTATTAGACTAGAATCAAAAAGCCTTGGTCTTATTTGCCAACAAAATAAACTTTGATCTTGTAGTAGTTTGAATTTATAAATTAAATAGAGTGAAGAAATTTTTTTCAATAGGACAAATCAATAGATTTACCATTTTTAAAGGCTCAAGGGAGATATGGAAAGAAATTATCTTACACCTTCGTGTGACCAGTTTTATATTCACCCTGTCAATCAAGTTTTTTTTTGCTGTTGCTTATCATCAATTATGATCATTATTATTGTGACAATGTTATGTGGTGAGGAGGAGAATATTAAAAAGCAGTTGGGAATTTTTTTTTAAACATGGCAATAGCTACGACTTTAATATTTTATTATAATTTAGCCGCAAATAAAATGAAATCAAATTGATTTTACATAAATTATTAGAACAGGTAAGGCTGGCTTGTAAATTGGATCAGAACCACAAAACAGCACTGCAGATAAATTCAAATTGAATTAAATATAATATTAAATTACAGTTTGTCTTTTCTGCCAATTTGCAAAGAAAATGTGGTAAAGCCATCAAAAGTTAAGGGAATTTAAAATTAAATTTAAATCTAACTTTTTCAAAACTCACTACTCAAATTTATCCAACTACTTAAGCCTACACATCCCAATTCCACATCTCTCATCTCTCCCAGAGCTGACACAATAAGCCATATAAATTAATGACCTTGTTGTCCCTCTTTTCTTTAATGTGTTCCCCTTACCATATGCAACAAAAACAATGCGATCATCATCATTACCTTATGTAACTCATGAACATCACAACAAATCTCACAAGAGTTACTAGATCAAAAAAACAGAGCAGTACGTACATCTCCATTGAACAAGATCAAAACTCCATGATAGCCAAAAGAGGAGGCGTTTGCTTCTACCCATAAGGAGAAAGTTACATCCAACTAATCTCTACATCTCTCGTTTTTTTTAGTTTAAAAAAAAATTCGAAACTTTTTTTCATAACATCCATTCCTCTAAAATAATATATTTCCAGATCTCAATCTCTCAACTCCTCAATCATCTAAATCTTTTTTCGTACTGCACATTTCTCCGGAAAATAAATCTTGTTATACATTAGAAACTACAACTAAAACTGCTTCGACCCAGGCATTTTTAAACAAGTAAAAATGAAAGGGATAAAAAAGCATTGGAGATGCAACTACACGGATGAAAACATCTTTTAAAGCCCTTTAAGCGTGTCCCAAAATGGGAAGAAGATGATGTTATCCCAACTGAGAGGAGTCTTGTGTAATAACTCCGCTTTTCTCTCTACCAAATCAGACCGACATTACAAATGCATCTAACATGAGAGCCCACACACACTCACATTCAGCTTGGACGGAGATGTATGTGCATTATGTAGACCCTGACATGAGGATACAAAAACCAGACAGGGATGAGATTCTCTCCGTTGAAATGTTAAAAAAATCTATAGGTCGTTTCAACAATTCGCCTCTTATTTTTCTCAAGATTAATTTGACGGAAAGATTTGTCGCTTTCAAGTCCGCCTCCCCTGCCCGGCCCTTCCCCGGGCTTTTACTTAGCAGGGCTCATACATCTTTTTTTATTATTCTTTTGGAGGAGGAACTTTCGGAAATTGGGTGAGACGGGTAGTTACCGCTTTTGGGCGCGTTGCTGAAAGCTTTACTGGAGATTTTTTTTAAGAAATCCGATACAAATGAGACTTTTGAATTCTCTGGCATTATTCGGATTTCAGAGTGTCTGTCCGTCCATTACGAGTTTTTGGCTCGATTCGGGCCTGTGATTTACAAGTACCATTTACAATACAGATGTACTAACCTAGTCAAAAATGAATCAAAATTCGGATCTTTCCACAACTAGGATAACAATCCACATCTTCACAAAAGGATCTAATAGGCAACTCCAGGCAACTCAAATCTCCAGCATATTATTCCTCCCACCCTTTTATTATTATCAATACAAGTCCAAGTCCATCCCCCAAAAAGGAAGGGAATTGAATTTTTTCTTGACCACTCCGTCCAAATTGGACACTTTTCTCCCTCCCCGATTCCTTAAGTAGGACCGGTCATGCTCGTACAACATGGAACATTGAAACTGATTTCTCAGCATGTCAAAAGAGAAAAAAATCCTACCCTTCCGAATTTCTGGACTCTAGATTAAAGACGAGAGAGAGGGGGGACCGAATTACGGAATACAGATGACAGAATCAAGTTTCAGTTACCCTCTTCCATCTATTTAGGGGGACAATGTATTTTTTTCCGCTCAAAATAAGAACCCAGCTCTACTTTACTCATCTTGTGTCTCGAGTGACCAAGCGACCACAGCACAAAGTCTCCTTGTGGGTACTAGACCACAGTGTCGTCGTAAAAATATTATACAGAGGGGAGAAATACTGCCGAAAATAAGGTACCACTGACCAATGAGGAGAACAAGCACGTCCTTATGGGACACCAACCTGACATACTTGAAAACTTGAATGAGGGAGAAAAAGTGTCAATGAATTTAAGGCTTTTTTTATCACATTTTTATAAACTAAGTCCTTGGGCACTAAAAAATATAAATTATTGAGTACACCTAGCCCAAAGGCCCAAAGTCGTACGTGTTCCATAAAATCCCAACCCTATAAATATTCCATACCGTCATCTGTCACACAGCTAAAATCCACTTGGTAAATAAAATAATATTTGACCACACTTACTCATACTCACGATTTCAAAAATCTCATCTAAAATATCCTCGCTACGTGAAATAGTATTCGTGACCCTGTACACATGTCCCCTGCTGGAAGGAACCGAAGGGTGCCTTTAAATTAGACCTCCGCAGTTCTTACCAACACTCACCCTTACACTTCAGTCTCCTCTGTGTGTGTGAAAAATATTGACTAGGGTGTTCTGTTACAGAATCTCTCTTGGCTTGGTTACGTTAGATGATACGAGATGTTGAGAAATGTTTTAATTTTTAAATGGAAATGACACACAAGTCTATTAGTTTTGGAAAGCTCAGGAAAGATAATATTTACGACCCTTCTCCCCAACCTTTGAACCTTGTGGTATCCATACTGGAAATTATAAACACATGAGCCCTTCCTTCCCAGCAGGTTGTGCACAACTCTGTAGCTTTATAAATATATATTCGGAAACGTGAGTGGATTTCCTTAGTAAATTTATTTACAGGGCATGGAGGCATCTAATAATTTCCCCTGTCCTTCTTCTATGAGAAATAGAGTCTCTAGGATTAAATTACTAATTGAAACATCTGAATATTAACTCGGGGCTTTAAATCAAAGTGTCACTTGAGTATTATGTCCCTTAATCCACAATGTGATTCATTCCCTCTCGAAAATTATAAATAACTTCTGAACACATCAGCTCGTGCCAGCTTATTGAAATTCATTGAGATTTTATTCAACTCAATCCTATTCCATTCCCCTGTACAAATAACACAAGAACTTCAGGCACTCCAAACTCTCAACCCTAGGCGATACTATACAGCCTACCAACGTTTAGAATTGTAAAAAAACGCTCATAAAACACACCTCGGTCGAGCGGGTAAGAGCCAAGCCGCCAGGTGCTCCAGGGCTACAATTACACTCAACAATCGCTACAATCAACAATAGAGGATAATTTTTTGCCAGCCCAGCAATGCGGCAATAGTGCACCCATTCATTCAAGGTGAACCGAAGGGCCGAGAAGCACTCAACCCAAGCCTTAGAAATCCTCATACAATACTTTTGACAGAGTCAGGCCAACCACATACAGTCGGATGTCCTCCTCGTAGACTAGGGCATGAGGCAGCTGTACATCACCAGTATGTTCACTCTTGCCCTATTAACTTATTAGCATTTCTATAGTTGAACAAGAAATAAAATATTGTATTACACATTGATACAGAAATTAAATTCTTTTAACCCTTTTCCTTCTCTACCAATTCAAAACCAACCGTACACAGATGTGTGTACTGTAGAGACAGAGAGAGAGTCAGGTTTACTAATTCAGACCCGCCGGGTTGGGTTGTCTACATATGTTATTGAAGCTATCTGTATCTCCTGCTTCTCCTAGCATTCTATTACATTGTTGATTCCCCATGAATTGTTGTACACAGATCTCGACACACAGATAACCTGCTATACTACAAAAAGCTCGTTCATTCAACTTCTCATGTCTTTTGAACTATGTGGTTGAGTTTCGCCCATTTCCAGACATTATTGTCTCCAATACTGTGACTAAAAAGCCCGAGGGAATTACACGTACGAGAACAAGAGAAAATTATAAGAATGAAAGACAGGGAAATGCCTAGGAGACTTCCGAGCGCTTTTATAAACCCATCTCATAGTTAAAGAAGACTGGAGAGAGACAAAAGCGCGTGTAACTTGTTTAGGATGAGAGATTAGTTTTTGAACGTGTTCAAGATGCTCTAGTATAGTAGACTATAAGTTTCTGAATCTCTATCGACTTTTTCTCAAGATGCACTAAAGTGTGAGGTTTCGAATGTACACCAGCCCCCGGATTTATCAACTTGAAACAAGGAGATAAAAATAATAACGTCGTTGGAAGTGTATAAATGAGTGACAAGACGGGGTTCATCTATCATTATCATTCTTCCTCGTCTTCCTCCTCCTCCCGACCGCAAAACCAGAAGGGCATTGACGATTCCAATGTACTTCGTCTACCAAAGCTGTCCTCTCAGTCTCCTCTCTCGTCCTTGTCGGGGTGGAATAGGCAATTTCAAGCCGCAAAACCTCTTCAACTTGCTCCACTAATATTTGTATAATATGAAAGTGAGGCTTGTGTATTTTCTATGGATGCAAGTATAAATATTTTATAAGGCTTTGATAGAGAAGCCCGATTCGGATCATCCCACGTGTCATTTATTTCCATCTGCACTGGAACTCGAGAGGATTCTTGAAGCTTGAACTTGAAGGTGAGATACGACCACCGAGCAAGGGCCTTTCTCAAATTGAGATTGAATATCAAAACTAACGCAATCCAACAATTCCTTTTGATTTCCACATTTACAGATCATCGTCAGCTTGAATCTGATCTGCAATGCAGTTCAGTGTGTAGTGGTTGTGGTTACATTGATTCTCGGTACACACCGTCCGGGTCTGTTGTGCTTATACCCTAGCCACTCGCCTGGAACGTTTGGCGGTATGGAAATTATAAGAGTGTGTATAATCATCTCGGATCTGGATTCTATCTCTTGAGCATAACTATTTACTGCTGGTCCGGAGAGGATCCGGATTTTGGAGCGAGATCAATATCCTTCCCTGTTTCTATTTGTATATCAAGAGAGAGCCCCTTGAAGTTTTAAGTTTTCAGAAGCACTTGAGCTCCTCGTACAAAGTAGATTCCCATGTTTATAA
The DNA here is from genome assembly GCA_034694785.1 of Agrenia bidenticulata. Classification (NCBI taxonomy): domain Eukaryota; kingdom Metazoa; phylum Arthropoda; class Collembola; order Entomobryomorpha; family Isotomidae; genus Agrenia; species Agrenia bidenticulata. Next base: position 38,710 of record JAQFYM010000012.1, on the reverse strand, counting down.
TACTGCATAACGTAAAAGTACAGGATGGTATAATGTCTCTTTAAATATGTAATTGATTTGAAACTGGGGATGACTTGTTAAAAAGTCCCAGGTGGGCTGTGAGACGAGGATTTTAACGGGATAAATTGTTTAAAATGACTTTAATGGATTGTGTAATCTCTATAACTTGAACCCTTGATGAACCAATGCTACTTGTATGACTACTCACTACTACTTTCATGTGATAACCATAAGATAATTGAAAATAAATGATCCTTGCGTTTCCAAGCACCCATGGGCTGAATTTTGTCGTTTTTGCAATTCCTCAAAAGCCAACCAGCTCAAAGCCTCCTGCAAAAATCCTGTCATAATTCATCATCAGTTTACATTGGCATCAGACGCCGTTTTAAAAACACGTGTGGTGATTAGTTTCACAGAAGAGTCGAACTTTCAACAGCTTTCGAAATGAAAGTTTTTGCATTAAAATCATTTTATAAAGCTACAAAAACATTCTTGTACAAGACTGAGGAAATTCCTCATTTACCATATAAATTAAAGATAGCTTAAGAGCTCGGAATTAATTAGTATAGGATTCCGCGTGCCAATTCCAAATTCGGACCCTAATGGCTATTAGTGATTAGGATTAGCCTTAATTTCTCCCAAGCTCGTTCCTCGTGCTATATCCACCCAGTCCACCCAAACTGCTCAAAAACTCAAAAGGATTCCGTGATCGAATCCATCCACAAGGGGCAACAGACTGACGATAGGTCGAAATGGAAAGACATTGGAGCTTAATTTAATTTGCCATGTGCTACTTACTGTACATTTCTAGTACCTTCTGGTACACCAACCCATCTCAATAGCCGTGTCCTATGCATTACCAGAAAACAAGCTAACACTAAATGCTAGTACACAACATGGAACCACCACCAAGACCAACTCCAACGTCCAGGAAATGCTATTCCCAAAAACCCTAGTGGAGCTCAGGATGTAAACAAAAGCTGTGGAAAGCTCTTGTAAAGGAGAATTCAAATTCTGTACGAGTCCCTGAGAGAAGACTCACAAGGAGAATTACCACATTTGAATTGGACTTCCCCCTCTCGATCCAGAAGTGATCTGTTGGACCCCTGGAACATGCTTACTCTAATGATCCATTCTCCAGGGGCCTCCTGTACATTTCTATAGCCAAATTACGCACCCTAAGAACAAGATCCTGGACCGAAAATATCTCTATTGTTCATCCCCCACAAGGAATGGAAATATAAATGAACTCAGTTTGAGCCATGAATACTCTTCTACTACTTCCCAATCTACGTGCCTCACACACAGAACATCACTTAATACTCCATGGGGTCATGCACAAGCTATTTCAATCTATAAAAAACATTCAAAACTGACCCTATCTCATTAAAAAGCCATGTCCCTCTCGAAGCCTTTAACAAGCCTGTGGTATTTAAGCCCTACGTGGACAGTGTACAACATTGACAAGCCCAATGCTTGGAAGATCATTATGATCCTTCTCAAGTCAAAGATAGATTGAAGAGATCTCTTGGAGTCCTTCGTGACAACTGGCCCTTATGGGCTCCAAATAAGAGGGACAAGAATATCTTTGTGTAGTGTAGTTGAAATTTTCAACTACCCACTCCACCACCACCACCGTACGGCAGTCAATAAATTCTATAATAGACGAATGAATGGAAAGAAGGGATGAATACGATCTACAATAGCTCATCTCATAAGTAATTCATGAGAGGGTGAGGGGTGAGGGCCTCATGAGGAATGAATGCGAGTATCATTAACCTTTGACATAACATCCTTGTCTAATGAATAGTTTATGAGCCAATCAATAAACACGGGATTCAAACCCTGTTATTATGAATGTAGTGCTGGGCATGGTGTTTAATAGATACTACACATTATGAAGGGTAGGTAGTTTCATAGTGTTTTATATTTTAGAGCCACAGGGCTGAGATTAATTTATAGATTTTTAAAATCATTATGATGACACGATACACATTAAGGAAATTGATTCAAAGATGTGGCTTTTGATGTTTATGACGCTTGTTGCACTAGCTTATTATTAAAAGCTCACACCTCTTCTCCTATCCCGTACAAGGGAAGATTACATGGATGGACTAGATGGGTAATTACAGATTTGAGAAATCCTCCAACTCACTCGGCTAGGGTTGGTCATAAATTAAGCCCAATCTTTAATCAAGAGTAGACAATTGGACCAAAAGGTGTGAGCTCGTTTCTTGGGAACATTTCTGAGATGTTCTTTTAGTGGTTTTATCTTGGCTTGTGTTATTGGTAAGTTATGATAAGAAATCGAAAACTATTCAATGTCTCTTAGCCAATTGGCCCAGTTTTACTTTTCATGATGAGCTTGAGACAATCATTAAGCTAAACACGCTCGTTATGTTTCTATTGAGAACTTTGGAAAACAAGACTAAGGATCAGGATTTGTGTTGTTAATTTCTGCAAAACGATCTAGAGTTACTGATTGATTTCAGGATTTTTTTTTAAAGTAGCTTTAGTTTAACGTTCCTAAATCTTTTTTCAAAACACATGTATACTATAATATCATATAGATTTATGTGTTTCAGTATATAACCAAATCAAAACATCATCGAAATTTAAAGCCACCTTCAAAAGTTCTATTTTTGTAATTGCAAGATTCGAATTTTAAAAGCCGACCAAAAGAGCCGTTGCTACCATGAAATTCATTATCACAAGCTTCCACAGCTCTCTCTGAAGACATCTCGCCATTTACAAATATGAACCTCAGTTTACCACCAAGAACATAAAACGACACTGAAAAGAGACTTGCTAGAGTGGACAGATCGCCTTGAAGCCCAAAGGATCAAGATAGCGTCTCAGAAAAAACGCTACTTGTTTCTTTTAATAATAATTTCCCCCTCAAACCTGTTTCAATTACAATAAGCACGATGACACCCTCACGCTATAGGTGGTCTGTCAATTTACATTCATCCCGTACACAATCAAGGGGTATAAACGATATGCAAAACGGCCCTAAGCGGACGTCCAACAGCTTCATGTCCTTACGCATACACATACATTGTTGAGAGTAGTAGATTGTTGAAAATAAATTCAGATCCTTAATCCAACCTTTATTGGCTTCAAGTTCAACTGGGCAATATCTTGGATTTGTACATGGCTATGTAATATGCTAATTTTGCACTTTACCATCAATGCCACTTTTGGGGAAAGAAAAGGCGACCTCGAATTTCATACATCTTATACTTTATAATTGCCAACAAATGTCTGCTTGTCTGTTTATTTTACTAATCATTGTTATCTAGTTAAGCGATTTTAAAATGAATAGCTCCTTCAATTTAATCAACTAAGCAAACTAGACATTCAGTTATGATGACGTCGAAAAAATCTACCTTTGACCTCCAGAGAAGTTTTCTCGTTTCAATAGTGGCCCATTAATCGGCCTGTAGACGCCAAGTTGCATAATAAACCCAGAGGTAATTTTATATCATTTCAAAATTCGTTAATTTATTACTCAGGGATGATTAGGAATCACTTTTATAGTATGAGATCGTGTAGAGTGTAGAGAGGATATTTAAGCAGAATGTTTAAGAAACAAATAATGATTTGATTTGTACCTGCCACAGGTGACAACTTGGTCACAACAGCCCAACGGGATTTCCACTGAAAGAATTAATGTTCACAAAATCATAATCAAACCAAGTAAGTAGACCGTTTCTCAGTAGCTACTGGATTTTGTGTTCCCTTGATTGTTTTTAAACGCATTCCGAGCCAAGTTGATATTTTTTTTAAACCCAAATCTTTCAGATACTAATTGAATCTTATCACCTTAATAAATAATTAGAGTTACAAATACTTTTCTGTCTCCTAGTTTCCGTATACTGTCTGCTCTACGTAATAACATCTAATAGACTTTGACATTCAAAGTTGAAGATGTAAAGCGGATTTCTCTCTCTCCACTTGACATTCGCACGGACTAGTAACTTTTGAAACTTGGAAGGTCTGTGTAACCGCTTGGAAGAGAGTGATTCCTCTTTGACTTTGTATTTCACTACTTGAGTTCAAAGTAAACTCCCAAAGATTTTAGATTTCCTTGGAGAGACGAGGGAGAGGGAGACGGTGACATTCGGGGACGGAAGGAATTGAAACTGTTATGGAGAATAAGTGCGTTGAATTCGACTTTGTAAAATACTTTGGCCTTCAGTACAAAACTGTGTTTGCCCTCATTCCTGTGAGTCTGCTGATAGGAAATTAGAAAATTTTGAAATGAAAACTTGACTCACTCATCCATTCTTGTGAAAGAGTGTAGAATGACCGGAATGACCCTGCCACCGAAGACCCTCCTGACTCTAAATATTTTTTGAAAGACTTGGGACCTGTTATCTCAAGATTTTAAATTTATATAAATTATAGAGTGGTGGAGATTTCATTGTCGATTACTTCCCAACAGTGTGGCCAAAACGAAAAATAAAAACATTTAATTTTCAAATAAATTCAGTAAAAATATCAAGGAAAATTATTTCATTTATCTATAAAATATTATTATGATGGATGGACTGCAATTTAAAAACTATTCCCTTTACATTTCATACAAGCTCCCTAGATGCCTTAGCCTGGAGCTTGAAGCCTTTGAAACTTGGCCGACTTGAGACATTTCAATTACCCTCACTTATGAAAAAGCCCAGTTTCCAAGTCAATAGACAACTGCCACTCCGAATCCGGGTAATCTATTCCTTTTCACCGAGAGAGCTGAACCGTTTCCAGAAAATCCACATTCTATAGAAAGTGGCCGGAACTAGGGATTGCCGGTAAAAGTCAGTGACTTCCTTGGGGGGGAGAAGGTCGGACTTTTCGGAGGTCGGAGTGTGCGGCTGCTATGTGTCTTGGCGACAGTCTCTTTTTCAAATGTAAATGTCTTCCTCTCTCTCGCTTCTTTAGTATCTAATCCCAACCTTTTTGTAAGGAATATGGGGAGATTATGCACCCAGAATAACAGTGGGTAAACTCTATGGAAATTAAGATCCGAAATTCTGAAAAGAAAACCCGGTTGGGATTCTCAAGTCCGTGGACAAGTTTTCAGTGCCCTTGCATTTCCCTGCATTTTATTCCAAGATTTCTTCTACCAAAAGGGTAGAGGCACAGTGGCCCAAAAGGCTAAGCTCTAAAGACCTCGAGGATTCGTGGGGAGCATGGAAACTCCAGGTTCAAGTTTCAACAGTCCAAAGTTTCAAAGTTCAGAGTCCGGACTAAAAGTTTCTAGTCCAGCTTTCCCCGCTAGAAAAGAGCTGACTGGACATTTCGTGTTATTACATTTCTGAGAAATTACATATTATTACATTCGAAATAATGTGGAAAAGTTTCCAAGTTTCTAAGGGAAAGTTGTCCATGCTGTGTATACCCTCTCCTCCAGCTTCCTTAGACAGCTCAATGGGTCGAAATAGTTTATTAAACAGAGACGAGTCTCTTAAGGGAAGTTCCTCGGGCTTCCAGCTACAGAAGCTCTAGGTAGTGCAACCAAGACGGGTAATATGTGATATGTAATAAACAATGAAATTCTCTCCACCGAGACGCACTTTCCAGAGTAATAATAACTTTTCCCTTTTATACACGAGCAACTTTATATAAAGTCAATCATAAATCATTTCTAACATGAAGACAACTCTTGAACACAAAATATATTAAAAGAGATGAGAGGGTAATTAAATTAGATTCGGGTGATTATTTTACTCTCCCTTGACATTTAGAAATATTGTTGGAGGGGGAAGGGGGGGGGGGGTAAGGGGTAATAGTTTCAAAAGTTCGGCTGTACATATGCAAACAATATTTTAAAGTTTTGTGCCATACAATGTCTTTTCTGCCAAATTGCTGTGATTACGAAGCCATTGATTAACATTAGGAGTAACCCAATAATTTGTTGTGCAAGAAGATAAACTACAATCGCAAAAAATTTGATAATGTACAAATAAATTTCAAAGATGACAGATTCAGTTCGTAAAGATAGTTCAACTTGACTCGGAGCATTCAAATCGACTCAAAGTACAAAAAAAATGTTTAAAAACTGACCTTTCGCCCATCTCGAAATTTGCAGTGACCCTCAATGAGGGAATTAGCGTCCACCATATTTTTGCGGTTTCAAACTCTCAAGCCGACAAGAGTTGCATTACCCTTGCATATCAGATTACTATCATCCACCTCCACCGCACAAGCTGTGAGCTTAATCCAAAGGCCAAGAATCCAACATCAACTCATCCACTCTTTAGAGTTAGGTAGATGTTTAAAAAAAACTTTCCTACGTAGTACCTGACCCGTAAGGACTCGAGATTTAAACAACAACACTCCTGTCACAATTCTTAATCTTTACAGATCATCTCATCATCATCGAAGAACACTAGGGGATTGTTTTCAGCCACAGATCCGCCTTGAGCAAAGTGATTGCATTAAGTTTACAAACTGCAGTGCTAATAATCTGTAAGGAATCCACTCGTTAATTCCTAACCACCACCACCAACTGATCTCTTTCTCGACCGAGATGATAATAATCCACTCCAACCTCGATAATCCACCCTCGGCCTACAAAGTTTATAGTTAGTTTAGCAGTACTTAGTAGGGAGTTTGGACGAGTAGTACCACAACACACACACTAATGTATCCTGCTTCGCTTCGTATGGATATTTGCATGGGACAAATACACAAGCCAGGTGGATTAGCAAAGATCCAACCTCAACATCCCAGACTCATGTGTTATAACTTTTGCAGTATGTGTTTTTCAAAAGCTGCCTTCTTTCCTAAGGTCAGAGTGATCCCATGCACTTTTTGCCCAACTTGAAAAGATCTTGGGCTTTTTGGTCAGACTGCATACATTGTGCATTGAGCAGAACCGGATTTTTTTCCACCAGGCTCTTTGGGAATTTACATGTACCCAGGAGATCTTTGCCGACTCTTGTTTTTAATAATTCTCTACGTAAGGGTTGAGACTAACCTTAAAAAAAATCCTATGCCCGCTTGGACGGATTAATTGTATTTGTAATTGTATCAAAAGTCCAAAGTTTGAAAAGGTTTTTACACCCGACTTCCAAAGGTAAATGGTTTTATCATGTTGGAACAACGCAGCTGGGGATTCTAGGAATATTTCCACTCTTTTCAGCCAACTCTTTTGAAATGCAAATTAACTATTCAATTTTTCAGCCTTTTTTTTACTTCTACCAAATGTTTTGAGCCTTCCAACGTTGCGATTGTAAATAGTATTTCAATTTCAAGGCCAGCTTTTGCACAATCATGTCTTATCTCATCATCTCATCTGACAAAGGTCTTGGAACTACCAAAGCTATAAATCTCAGTCTCTCTTAAAACTACTGGACATTGGAACTTGGACTATCAAAAAAATTCTCAATCTCTCATTGCAATTTCAATCATGGCCAACTCATCATTCATTGACACTCAATGAATAAAACATTTAAGACTGTGGAGTGTGAGTTATTTTATCCCATTTGCATTTGGCCACTCGAGATTTTGCAATAACCCATTTCCCTTGTTCTCCACAATTGCAGATGAGACAAGAGTTGTACTTTTATGTTCTTGTGTATCTTGTGTTTTAGTTTTAGCATCACTTGAGTCTTTTTTTTTCTTTCAACTAAAAACTATACAAAGGTTCTTCAGTATCAATTTTATTTCCTCACACAGTTTCTAATAGCTTGTGGGTTGGAGTTGAACAAGAGTTAGCTCAGAGACACACTTGAAATCTCAACCCTTTCCAACCAAAGACTCGAAAGAGTATAAATCACTTAAACTGACAAACTCCTGGCAAGGAAAAACACCTCGGCTTTTCTCCATCAATTCCACCTGCGTAAATCAAATTGTGAGTAAGTGGCTTCTCCATCAACAATCAACAATGAACAATTTAATGAGCATTAGGAAACTTTGCACTTGGACCAACCGGCTCTCTATCACTTGGCTATCTTTGCATAATATTATAACATCAACTAGCAAGACTGTTCAACATTCAACATCCAACATTCCATCACCTAACACCTTCTGCAATTGCAGTCACAACGGAGACTTTATAATTTATAAACCAATACTCGCTAATTCCAATCTTCCTTACGGGTTGACATGTATAGACACACAAGCTTAAAGGCATCCTTAGGAATGGGAATGACTTTGTAGCTTTTTAAAAAATCTGTCATCACCATTTAGATAAGGATACGTAAAAAATCGACTACATAGTTCCCTAAAAATGTCTGTCTGTCTGTTTGTCTCCCTACTCTTCTTAGGCGGATTTTAATACTCAATACCTCATTTGATTTGACTGTCCTGGACGGACTTATGAGTAAGATATTATCAAAACAATCGACCCTTGACCTTCATAAATGTCCATATCAAAAGTGGCCCATTCCTGGGCCCGCAGACGCCTAGTTTTAAATAAATCCCTATGGCTTAATCCAAACCTAAGAAGTTGATGACAAGGTGAGATGCAAAATCTAAAGGATTTCAAGTTCCACTCCTTCTATGGAGAAAAGTTTTATAAAATGATTTAAAAAAAATATCCTGATACATAACAATGAGAAGAAAAAAGTTTGGAGCCAGGGAAGCCAGGAAACAATTTTGTCCTAATTGACAAAATGAGATTAAATTGGCAGTGGTGGATTTAAAAAAATATCTTAGCAGTTTCCCCCTCTCTCTCAAGCTCTTTTAATAATTGGTTCTCACGGACACACAGATCCATTCTCCTTACACACACACGTCAAGGATGCTAATTGCAATTGGGGATTTTTTTTTAAATAAAGAGGAGATGGCAGATTAGGAATAAGTGGTTGTCTCTGGGATTTTCAAATATTAAAAAAAAAACTGCAATATGTCAAGTATTACTCATTGAGGTTAGTTATAACGAGGGGAGGAAACTCTTTGAGCATTGTGTAAAATCCGTTTGGAAAATAATCATAAATCGTACGATGAGTTTAATGAGATTTGTCAGAGCCCCATACGTCTATTCTCACTATTCACTAAACTCACAACTCTTTAATAGAGCTTGGCAGGTCAGGCCTTTTGAATTTGACTTTTATTTATTTACTAGATACCAAATGCTTATTCGTTATTCCTGGTATTGTGAAAAGACATGGGACTCCAAAGTCCAAAGGATTCTCTCTCTTATATTATTATGAATGTTATGATTACTATTTTTTTCCCTTTTGGAAAATAATGATTTTAAAAACACCTAAAATAATCCACTTTCCTACTGGATGATTTGAGATGATTTTCCTTATGGGCTGTTATTAATTTAAATGCTAATAAACATGTCGTAAAAGAGGTTAGTATCTTGTTCTTTGAGAAATGTCCAATGTCGAATGTGGAACATTGGAATTGTTAAACCGCATCTGGTGATTGGTAAACGTGCTGAGCTTATTTGTCGTGTCATTATAAACGCAAATTTTTGATATCTCTTGAAAATTATATTGACTTGTTAAGCTGCTTTAGTGTCATTGTTAAAACTTTAAAACCTAACTTAAACTAAGTTAAACTTAACATTGTTAAAGAACAATTGCTCATCTAAAAAGAAAATTGTGACTAGTTATCCAAATTATTAAGTTAAAACTCAGATTAACAAAACCACAGATAGAGAGCCAGAGATTCACTTGCACAAATATAATTACAAATACCCATTAGAAAAAATATCACTTTAAACCCCGAAAAAACTGGTCTTCCAAAACGGGTATAAAACTTTTTCAAAAACCGAAAATCCCCCCACCACAACTTGGAGGAGAAAGTAAATCTCCGGCAGCAGCCAGAGAGATAGAAATGCGCAAGATTTCCCGGACAATCAAACGTGGAGAAGAGAGATATCCGAATTCGGGTAGAAAAGCTATCCTCACTAAAATGCCGAGTGAAAAATACTCCCTTCCTCACACGACTACAGTCTGAGATGAACTGAAGGGAAATATTTTGGTGTGGATTGGGCTCTTCTCCTCAAGTCCAGCTTCTATTTCGTAGTTCATGCCTTCAGTTAACTATTCGAGCATTCGAATTGTGGAGAGAGGGGAGATGTCGAATGTTATATCCACATCTACTCACACTACTAGTCTTCATCATATCTAGTTCAACTTGTTACCATCACCCTTCTTCCTTATTTATCCATTTCCTAGATATTATAATAAGCATGTCTCTACTACTAGTGACTAGTTACTACGAGGGAAGGGATCTCTGTGAGCTTTTAGCATTAGAGATCGTCCCCTTGATCCTCAAAGTTATATATGTGATATCAACATAGGTAGTAAGTTTATTATGAGTAATGCTTTCTTTCCCAGTGTGCTTTTCCACTATTTCCAATGCTCAATGGAGATGGTGAGGAAAAATGCTGGAATTTATTTACAACTCTGGAGGTCTTGGGCCAGTTTATTCGCTTGGGATGGATGTGGGGATTATGGAGGGGCTGGTGACCCTTGGCTATGGAGGGAAATTGATTTTTTTGTTTTAATTTAGAGCAGATTAGCTTTTATGGGTACGAATGCTTTCTGAGTTGTATATCAACTTAATTAATCTGACTGTAGTCGGTTGAAAGCTTTACCTAACTATTATTGCAATTATTACAACATCACAAATTTATTGAAATCTACCCCACAGTTTGACAATAAATTCTAAAATTGTGTAAAAAAATTCACAAATCTGATTGAGATTGATTTTCTAAATATCTATTTCAGTGCTTACAACCCTTGTGAAAAATTTGCATTTTCAGAAGTAAAAAAAAAAGTTCTTAACAAAGTGACCGTATGGCAGTTTCTTAAAAGTCTCTTACAGTCGAAAATAAAACCGCTTTTTCATTTTACGAGTACTTTGCTGTACAAGAATGTAAAGGATATCTTTTCATAAAATGTGCTCGCTAAAATTTGCAATCTGTCTTGTGCTCATATTAATAATGAATTACTTTCATTCTCCCTACTCCTTAAGCTAGAGGTGGTTTCCTCATATCCTATCCTCCCTTATCCATTGTAGCCCCTGTCGTAAAAACTCTACTTATGAGTCTTCTCAAAATCTCAGCCCTTTTAGTTTTGAGTGAAGTTTCCCCTCAAGAACAAGAGCAGGGGGTCATCAACTTTAACAAGCAATTTGCGTAAATGAGAACTAGAAGCTTTTTTTATGAATAACAAAAACTTGAGATGGAAACCTCAGGCTGAGGCTTGTTCTTGTGTCTAAAAGTTACGGGCCAATACTTGAAGATATTTGCTCAAGAGCTTCTTTTTTTAGTAATGCCCCTTGTTTTCATGTTCAGAAGCTGGTCTGTGGAAATTGATAAGATTTTTCACCCATTCAAAGAGCCTCTTGAGTCTTGTTTACAAATCACAAAAATGTATATTCATAACTACTTAGGAAATCTCAATAATGCCTACAAAAAATTATTACTACAGGGTCATTCATTTCTCCATACTTGCGTCATGGAGCAAATTGCACTGGGTTTTTTTTCAGATGATTCAGCTGAGATTATATACACTAGAACCTCTATTTATTTTGCAAAGTTCTCAAAGGCATTTCAACAAGCTTGGGTTCTCTCTCTAGCATAAAATCACCCTATGATTAGCCCTCATATCAATTTTATAAACATCAGCTTTATCAGCAGCCACAAAGGTCTGTAGCCCCCACTGCCAGACTGCCACCAGCATCCACTGAGTTAGAAAGAGTGAGATAAGCTTTACTTGGCTGTAGCTGTTACGTCAACTTTATTTGCAAATCTTGGACCTCCTTCTTCTTCTCCATTCCACAAGAATAATAAGAAAGAAAAAAACGGACAGCCTTTGCTTTCCAGAATAATTCGTGCGTAAGTAATTCATCGTTGGGAACAATAGCCTGCGACACAATGGAAACCTATAACGGATATTCCAAAGAAGAATTCAAGCCAAATTTCAATCCAAATCCAAATCCAAATCCAACCCAGTCCAATCCAACGCATACTTACGCAATACAATTCAATGCACTATGACAAGTCAACAATACAAACTACCGATTCACCAGCTCAAAAACCCAGAAACGAAGCCTTGAGATTTATCAAGAAAGAAAATCGGATACACAAGAAAATAAGACTTTTTTTACTACTTATTTGTTATATGTATTCAATCCACAATTCTTAACAAGTCTCTCCCCGAAAAAATCTTTGAACGTTGAACACGCAATTTTTGACCAAGTCACTGGACAAGGTTGGCATCTTGGATTTAGGGATGTTGAGAGGAATTTTTGTAACATCCATTCGACCATAAGATTGTTACAATAAGAGAGATTTCTCTCTTGGCAATGTTGTGTGTTATGCTCTGGAATCAGGAGAAGAATGTCTACAGCTGACTTGTTTGGATTTGGATACCACAAAAGAGAAAGCTGGTTACGATTCTTGAGGGCAGTCTATCTCTTTTGAACTGTGGAGGAGTTTCTTTGTTGGTTGGACTTGGACACATGGACATGACTTGGAGTTTGGAGTAGATGGATATTGGTATTGGATTATTTGATGGATTCTTTAAAAAAAAAATCCTTCCTCTAGTTACTTTCCTTACTCAATCACGAGTTTCGAATTTTACATCTTATTGATAAAATAGCAGTTTGGGATTGGATTCAGTTTTGGATTTAGGATATCTCAATTCTTAATTTTTATGGTGGACTTCTGAAAGTTTTATTCTTTACTTTTTGTCCCACGGATTTTGTGTTTTAAATCGTCGTATATTGCAGTCAAGAGTTTTGGAAGTGAGTTTAAAAACAATTATTTTATGTAGAGTTTTGGTGATTATTAACGAATTATGATTACTGATATATAGTTTCATGACTCGAAGATTCAAGGTTTCCTTACAAACTATTTAAGTAATAAAGAAGCATGCAATTATTTCTTTGATTGTGTAATTCCGCCCCCTTAATAATGAGCTGCTAATGCCCAAAAATAAATACGATTGCTCAATCTATTGTCAAAATAATCGAAAACTACCCGAAAAACAAATAAATCTCTAAATACATCTACCATCACTTTTGTTCACCTACAACAAATCATAAAAGCCATGTTATTTTATTACAACCAACTTTAGATCGAGAATAAGTTCCTGTGCAGAAACGGGAATCGATTCCCACAAACTTTCCGCTTTATTCATCTCCATCTCATCATAGAAACCTAAACATTCCCTCTCTCCAATAATATGATAATAACACCCGAGTTTTGAGCCATTCCCCCCAACTCTGTCCTACCCAAGCCGGGTTACACTCTGGAAATAATCTGAATCCGAATTCGGATATCTCATAACCAGGAAGCCTCACTTCCGCTCCGCACTTTCCAAACAAATTCCCTTCCATTCCTCTGCACATCAACAATAAATTCCTCAATCCACCCAAATCCATTTCCTCTCCCACCTTTCCCCCTCACAACATTGTACTAGCTGATAAAACCCGCTAAAGCCCACCTTTACTTTTTCTCAAGCTACAAACTACTAAAGTACAAATGTCCCCATAACCATAACGAAAAGTAACCACTTCTTGCTCTCTCTCTCTCTCTCTCTCTCTCTCTCTCTCTCTAAAAACTCACCGAGGAACTCTGTCAAGTCTATAAAAAAAACTTTTAGAAAACCGGGTAGATAAAATGTAGAGTAAAAAGTCGGGGAAACTACATCCCCGAAAAAAAGTGGGAAACAATGATCAATTTTATTTCTCGTGTGACTTTCCTCTCTCCCCCTTTTACTCATCTTCATCCCATTCTTCATCTTTTACGAGTTTACCCAGCTCTACGGAAGCACCCAACTGAGAAAGTAATCTCCAACCTCTGTGTACACATCGAGTCGAAATACGATCGCTTTTACGAGACTTATATACCCGGGCAGATTGGGGACCTTGTCAAAAATCCGAAACCCGAGTCAGGTGACAAAAAAATCGGGAGACTCTGTTCCGCCAAGATTTTATTAACAAGGAATAAAAGGCTTTGGAGTTAAATTCAAGTAAATTCTATCAATTCTAAATAACCCCCCCCCCCCGTACATTTCGGCTATCAACTATGTCTATATTATACACTTCTTTTTTTTCTACTGAATTTTACAAGTGACATATTGTTCAGACTTAACTCTTATATAGAACTTTGTGTATTCTACACTATTCTTCCATATAGTCTGCAAAGGCTTTTAAGAATCGTTGAGTAAAAAAAATCTAATCATTTTGTCAATAGATTTGCTATTATTATTTAAGCATCGAGTTATTTCCCATCTCCACCCATCCTTTTGTATTCTTAAGGAATCATCATCAGAGGATTCATGAGCATGACCAGGGTGGAATCGCTCAGTCTCATCTTCTCGGATTGGGATTTCATTGTTATTTTAGTAAGGCAGGAGATAATCCGCCCAAAAACACTTGACTTTCAAAAAAATAATATAGAACCACCATTTTAATAAAAATGAATCTTTGACAATATGAATTCTCCTTCACGGCCCTGTAGTTCCAACTCCTGGAAAAGCATTCATCATTCAACTCCACTGCATTCAATCGCAAATAAGCCAAAGCCAAAGCCAAAGGAAGTCCTCGTGGCTGTCGTAAAGACCTTCGAATTTTGATTAAGGAGACACGTGGACTCTTAAATGTTTTCGTACATTATACTGAGATGATGATGATGGTGGTGGTGGTGGTGATCAGAAAAGACTTATCAGGCATGAATGTGCTTTGTATTTTTTTATTGGAATGTTTATATATACCATTTGATTTACTCTGGTCGTTTGAAGTGTGTCGTTTTATTCTATTTAAAGTATAATGTCTTATCAAGCTCACCCATCATCATTTTATGATCGCTGTGTTGAATTTATCAATTTTTTTTAGGACATTCGGGAAATCCGGATAAGATCTTTTCTATGCCCTTTCCCTTGACATTGGGGCTTGGTGAATTTTTATGAGAGACTTTCGGTGGCCAGTTATTGAATATGAAATAACCCCTGTGTCATTCATTTGTATAGAGAGTCAATGCTTATGGAGATTTGAAACGCAGACACTTAGCATGAACGATCGGTTTCAAGATTGTCCGACTTGGCCTTGCCTACCACGTGTGACGTGTGTAGTTTTAGGAATAGGAGAGTGTCAGATTAATGAAGATAAACGAGGGATGGAATGATTAAATATTCTGAAGAGGAATCTATGCATTAGTAATTGCGAAGGATGTGCCACATTGTCACAAAATAATAAAACTGTCTTAAATTCTATTGTGTAAAGATGAATAAATCTTTTTTATAGGAAATGCCGGGCTTTAAACAAGGAGAAAAGATTGGGATGGAGCGATGCTGATTTTGGAAACATAAATATCATAATCTATCCATCATATATAATATTCAGTTTTAAATTAATTAATGGTACCTTTATTTAGATAACTTCAAACTTATTAAATAACGAATTGCAGTGAGAAAGTTTATATCGTACGCAGAAGTATTTTTTCAAAAAAATAACTAGCTCAAAAAATCGAACTCTTAAAATTCAAAAGTAGTAGCTGAACTTAAATACTGGAAATGCAGATATACTTTTCAGAAAAGAGCAACTGATCTAATCTTAAGTACGCCTAATCCACGTTAACTCTTTTGAAAATTGGAGAATCCAAATCGTTTTTCCATTATTGATTTGTTGGCCGATTTTGAACAATGTCTCTGGACATGCTCTGGACACGTTGTCTATTAACCACCTTGTACAGATAGATTACATTCAGTTCCCTCCCCTCCAGCTCCTAGCTACCGTTGTTATAACATATTAATGTTGTCATATAGAACAATTTTTAAAAAATCATTCAATTTTTCCTGAAACATTTCCTCCTTTTATTTTGGTTAAATTTTGGTTCGAATCTAATTGACAAAGCATTGCCCAATCCCTAATCGAGTTCTACAACTACCAGACTACTCTGATCTTGAAACATGCTTGGCAAATCTCCAACACATAAGTAGCTTCTAAGATGTCAATTACATCCACAAACGATGAAACTACACGGGGTACTCGGATGGACAGTGTCAGTAGAGTTGCCATCAAGAATCTCGGCCCAGACGAAATCGACCCGGAAGACCCAGACCAACTGAAACTGATCCAGCAAATGGACAACATGCACGGTAAACGGGTATCCATATATAAAACTACTCGCAAAGTTTACAAACTCAATTTAAATAAATCCATACTTCATCTTCTTAATTGACTGTTCACTAAATTACCCAATAGCAAACATTTGGGGATATTCCGACAATCAACCCTGGTTCTTGGCCGGCCTTAATAAAACCAACCCTCCAGCAAAGAGAAAAGCAATAGAATCCATAGTCAAGTCCACCGAAGAAGACCTTGCCAAAAGGCCTCTGCCAGACACAAATAAGCCCAAGAAATGTCTCAAAGACAAGAGATTGAATTTTTTAAAACCCGCCCCAACAACGGGGATTTTTAAAGCGGAAAACTTCGGGGATTACGGGAGCGGTAAGCAATCCCTCTCAATGGGCGACACCATCACCACCGTCCCACGAGAAATGAAAATGATCATCAAAAAGACCGTAGAGTTAGTAAGCGACATGACCAAGTCGGTTCAACTCGTATACCATGCCATCAGAGCCTTGGCCCGATTCATGACATACCCAACCCCCTCCCTCCCCTCGGATAACTACGTCTTTGGTCACGTCAAGGGATGGATTTGGCTGATTTACAAAGGACTTGCCAATTTTAGGCCGACATGTGATGAAGCCACGCTGTCCAGTATGGTCAAAAGGCTACACAAGGCAATGAGCCATTTAGCCTATGAAGCTTATGTTTGCGCGGAGGACTTTTCAAAGTTCAACGAGGACTTGAAGAAGCTCCACGAACTTGTCAAGAAGGAAGCCAAGGTTTTGAAGTCCCAAGGGCATCTTTGGAGCGTAAGGGTTGATGGCTACCTCAAGTTTGCCAATGAGCTCAAAACACAGCAGAACCTCCTCGTCGATGTCAAGGAAGATAGAGCGTTCACAAGCGATTGGGTTTTCGAGCCCCACCCCTCAAGGACAGGGATACCCCGGGACTTTTTCCACTTCCAGTGGATCAAGATGAAAAAGGGCTGGGGGACTGATGAGTTTGAAATTCGCTCAGACTACTCCACCCGCTGGCACCCGTACTCGGATTTATCCTCAGACCTTCAGATGGAACTAGTTCTCTACATCATCGAGCATTTCACAGCAGTGATGGACGAGTGCAGGAAGTTTGTCAAGTCGAATATACACTTGACCTTTGACCTTGATGAGGTAAAGTGCTTGCAGTTCGCAGTGGCCGAGATCCACACGGTCAAGGCGAACAAAGAGACGGCCGAGTTTATTGGGGACTTGACCAAGAGGCTTTTCGAAGATTTGGCCTTGATTGAGCAAGTGTCTCAAGAGTTTATGGACGAGTTGGACTGGATCGTCAATATTATGGACCCTTGCTACGACACTGCTCGCAAATGGATAAGAACTCCGTCTTTCGAGCCCCTTGGATTTGCTGGGAGTAGAATATCCGCCAAGAATCTCTGCTGTGGTTGCTTTGTAAAATCTCATGAAAACTTCCTGGACGTTTATGGAGAGCCAATGGCAGCGGTACTACTTAGGACACCGATCACTGCAGAAATGGTCGATAGATTTTTCCCCTCGGAAAACTTAGTCTATCACGAGCTAATCAAGCTGCCCTCCTCCTCACCTATAAATGCCTTCGGAGTCTCTGAAGGCTACAGCCCGAGCTTATTTGACAAAGTTATTGGCAGAGATCCCCCTTTAGTGACTCCAAAGAGACTCCCTAAAGTTCGACGAAGGTCCATCTCACAAGACCAAGGTTTTAATCCCCAGAAACTTAAAGACTATACAGATTCAGTGTTGAGGTCGGAAGATGGGAAAATCGATACGGAAATCTACCTCAAGATTATCGAGCAAGTCAAGAAATTTTTGCAAATAATTGGCCCCACCCTCACCTTCATGGTAACCGAACTCATGGAGAGGTTCGAAAGGCTGGAGGAGCTGTTGTACACGGAACTCTCGGACTATTACGAGTCCCTTGAAAATACTATTGAGCACGAGATGACCTCAGGGATAATTCAAACTGACCCTTTGACCTGTGGAACTAGGGCTTTTAGAAGGTTACACGTGGTCTTTTTATTTTTCACACTCTTTATAGATGACCTCTCCCAACTTGAAGAATTCGAAGCCACCTCCTACGCTTGTAAAAACGCTTACTACAAATCGTATGCAAAGTACCACTCGTGGTTTGTCCAGAAGACCTCCACCTACTCCATGTACGCAATCCCTACTAAGAAACTATTATATCCTAAAATATCCCCTGACATCCCGACCCCCGAGGTGGACATTATCCTTAAAGAGTTTGTTATAAAAGCTAAGGTCATCTATGACCATTGTCAATCTGTTTTTGAAAGCAATCAAGTCCCCGATTTATGATTCCTGATTGGGTAGTAATAAAATTCGTTCATGCCAATATCCCATGACATACACACACAGTTATTTTCATGTCTCATGTTTGTACTTATTGATTGTATTCTACCCTATAATTGACAGATTTAATGAATCCCTTGATAATCACTGTGACCATATGCACCCGTCACTCCCAGGGCTAACCACCCTATTTTTCTACACAATAATCCTATACCTAGAACTTCGTAATCCTTCTTTGCTAGACCGCTCAATATAAGGGAAATCGAAATGAGCATTTTAAGCACGTGTCCCCAGGCAGAATAGAAATAGAAGCCTCTATGGAACCACCCCCACTGCCACGTTTGCATAATTTACCCATCCTCAATCCTCACAAAGCTCACAATCACAATTACGTCTGTAGAAATGATTTCCACATCAAGAGCACATGACGCGGCTCCCAGACCCTCTCGCTTTACACTCGCTCAGGGCCTCAGATCATTGTCATCAGATCCTGAGGTTTCGAAAAGGCCCCAGCCTGCCACATTCTAGCCACTACTATCCAGTGGGTGACAGGGAATGTAAATTTCTCTGGGGACGAGTGGATGAATTTTGAAAAGATTCCACATTCTCCAGACCCATACTACCTGAATTCCACCTCTGTCTTGCACAACATGTGTATTCATCCTCTGGAGCTCATACTATAAAATACAACGTGTGTAGGAGAGTATGCAAGTGTGGAGAAAGCAGAGAGAGGGAAAGGATTGTTGGATTCTGGTAGTGGGGGCACACACGTTGCTTATAAAAAGATCTCTAGGGACTGGAGCACACTTACTTATACTTTAGTTGGGGGCTTGTACAACATTGAGGCTCTCTCTCTCTTTGAAAGTATTTTAAAAGGTGGGGAGGGGAGAGAAAAGCTTTTATGACCCTTAGTGGCATTGGAAAGGACAAGGGTCTTGTGGGTGGAATTTATAAGAAAGGAGCATATGAACACTTTTTTATCCCTTTACTTTCCGGGACTGAATAAATCTGAATCTTTCTGCTCTTGGGTATGCAGACACACTGAGGATATCTTTATTTAAAACATTTCCAAAACTAGTGCTGGTTTAGGTGAATTGATATTGTACATTTTTTGACTATTTTGAAATAAGTATGGGCAGTGTTATAAGATAGTGCATTTATTATAGTTATGGTAGTTTAAAAGTT
Source organism: Agrenia bidenticulata (assembly GCA_034694785.1). NCBI lineage: Eukaryota > Metazoa > Arthropoda > Collembola > Entomobryomorpha > Isotomidae > Agrenia > Agrenia bidenticulata. The sequence goes on along the minus strand of JAQFYM010000012.1, from coordinate 19,145 downwards.
TCTAATTGTTTTTTTATTGGGTAAAGGTCACGTCTAATTTATTTATATTGTAGCAGATGTATAAATGATACAATATTAGGTAAAGTTTTTCATTATGCAAGCCACCTTCATTAATTGCAACTCGAGAAAACTCTTTAAGCGTAGGTCATGTAATTGCCAATGATTTAGAAATCAGGGGCCCTTGAGTGACACAAGATTTGAAATCCGCATTTATTACAAAAGGATACAAAGGGAACTCTGGACATAAGCAGAATAACAACTGGAAACACTCAAGTTTAAAACTTTAGCAATTACACTCGTAAATGTCCCCAAGCTCGATAACCAAGATGTGTTTCAAACCATCACGTACTACAAACTACAATATCCTCCCCACACATTCAACTAATCCCTCGATCCTGTCATAATCATAACCCTGATGTCTTCAATGATCCCACACCCCCTCCTCTACAATAAAACCATCCACGTCCGCTTTACTAAACTCCTCTCTGACAACTCAATCATCAACCTCCTCCTCTTCCTAGTCATTTCTATTCAAACAAAATTCCCTACACCCAAGCAAATCACTCTAAGCTTCTTTTTATAAAAAAAAACTAATAAATTCCCCGTAATTTTTTTTCAAATCAAAACATTTCTATAAAACTTTCTCATTAAAGACCGACAGGGGAAAAAAACTTTCACTCATAATTCAATATGAACATAGAGCCCCCATTGAAATCTCCTATAGACCGACTAGGTTGGGTTTTTTTGTCCATACGTTCCGGGATCAATAGAGACAGGGCTAATAATGTATGTAAGAGGGGCTTGTGAATAAAGTACTTTAATCCATACAATACAACCACCACTACCACCAACATGCAGTACCAACACTTGGAACATTGGAGAAGAAAGCCCCGTGGATTCCAATTTTTATCAAAGACGCTTTTCCACCGTTCGAAAAAGATTTTGGAAAAGTTGTATCCACACCACACCCAATACCCACATCACTTAATAAGGGGAGGAAATGGATTAAAAGATTCAAGGAAGCCCAGCGAGTTGATTCTAGATAGTGGATGGAGCTCCTGGAACTTTTTCATTATCAATTTAGTTCAAAAAGGAGTGAGGAAATTTAATATACACAGGCTTTCAAACAATCTTCATGCAGAGCAGCCCAGAGATGTCGAATGCCTGAAGAAGGGAAGGTTATTAGCAACGCACATCGTCGTACACACAGACAACTGAGAATACATCAAATTTAAAAGGAAATCAACGCTGTCGTAGGCCATACGAGCACAACATCCAAGTGCAGAGGTCACCGTCGCAGAAACAGCTTGAGGGATTTAGTTATCATCTAGAATGTCAGAGTGACCCGAATTTTTTCCCCAGAAGAGTAGAAGCAATGACCCCCGAGGGTCACGACATGTAATAAACAGAGAGTATGTTTGAAAACTTTCCCTTCATGGGATAACTGGGTGCCGAAAGTCTTAAAGTATTTTTCTTCAGCAGTTTTGTCCATGAAAGGAAGAGGAAATGCACGCAGTGCACTATGCCTTGGAATAACAAACTATAAATGAATGTGCCTTTCACTTACGAATTTCAATATGCTTATTAAATAGCACCACAGGGCCATCCACTTACTGCTTGCAGAACAGTAGCTTGGATATGCTGATTTGATCTGTATTTAAATTCATAAACTGCATAGGCAGTGCAGAACCCCGATGGGTTTTCAAGGATTCAATCCTTTGCATAGAATATGAGCAAGATGTAAAAAAAAAAAGGAAAAAGAAGATCAAATAAAATTTGGATCTCAACTTTGAAAAGCTTCCCTTCATCATCATCATGGCTCCGTGTGTCTATTTACATTTTCTCCAAGAGTTGAGAAACTCTTCATTACAGAGTCAGTGGGGGCAGAGAAGCACTTAGATGATGGAGGGAGCACAAGGCTTGGAATTCTTCTTTGAGCAATTCTTTTATGCTAAAACGAGGGACTAATGAGGGGAAATTACCGTGAGAGAATTATTCCATAGGGTAATCAAAGATTTTAATATCAATTTTTGCGGTGCACTCTAAGGACGAGTAAAAGCCTAAATTGCAGTCTCTTTTCAATAAGCTTTCTCCAGAGGAAAATTAGCAAGTTTTTTTTAAATTTTGAAATCCATTTTTCGAGGCTTGTAAGTTCAAGTTTTTTTTTTGGTTTCATTGTTGGCTATCACTTTTGTTCAACATAACCAACGCCTTCATATATTCACCTGCATAAATTGGAGTCAATCATCAGTTATCTAAAATAAATAACGGTGCAGATATTCGACACAAATCCCGTGCGTACCCTTAAACTCCGAAATATTTTTCGCATTAAAAAAAGCACTCGAGATTCACCAAGAATTCAAGTTCCCCATCTGCAGATTGAGAGAGCAACTGAAAATTCATGAGCTGAAAGACGCTCCCCACTTCCAGGCAACTTTCCTTTGTACACACAACCAGAACCCCTTCCGTTTCTTACGAGAGGGAAGCTCGGTCGGCTTTTTCGGGGACATAACACCCGGGGTGAAGCCCGGCTTTCACACACAAATCTTCCTACTTGCAATGCATAGAGCTTAGCTGATGAGTCATAACATAACCCTAAAGTGTCTCTACAACAAGGAACCTTTTAATTCCAACTTGTACATGTTTAAAAAAAACCTTTGCAATTTGAATCCCCGGAATTGATTAACCGGGCTGTAATTTCAATGCATTATTAGAATTGCCCAATTCCTCTGAAAATAACTGACCTTAATCATGATATTCAAAAAGGGATTATCATACTTTTCCTACAGACTAATCACAAACCCACTCCCTTCCAAGCCCATTGTTCACACAAAGACCAAGGACCATATGGCACAATCCCCAAAAGTCCCTTAATGTACTAGAGAATATATGGGGCTCATCGTCCAGAATACAAATCCACACAACCCCCGCCCCGCATCATTCTCATCTCCCGTGTGGGCTGTTTCTGAAAATCCTCCAGCTTTAATCAGCTCCTGCGATTTCGAATTTCAATTTATTTATCAAATCCCTCTCCTCCCCTTGGAAAAACAGGAGAGGATCGACAAGTGTACACAGCCCCTCTGGGTTTTACCATGACTGAAAGTGTACACATGGAAACCCATGCTTCTTCTTAGAGCTAGCCAACTCAAACAAAACTAAATATCCGTAGGGCATGGATGGATGAAGAAGAATGTGGAAATCAGTTGTGGTTTTTGGACTGCTTGTAATTAGCCGTGATTTCTAATCAAAATAGGAGGGAAGGAGAGTGGACGTGACTTTGCTTGTTTAATCTCATTAGTTTTGCCATCTACTTCATCCCCTAGAAAATATGATGATTCAACTCATATGGGCTGTCAACACGCGTAAGGAATATACTTGGAGACTTGGTTTTTTTTAAAAGGTTTCGAAAAGAGTAGTAGTAGTACCTACAAGTAGGAGGAGGAATGCATAAATCTGATCTCTTAATGTACGAGCATAAATCAAAAACGGGGTGAGCAATGTGACAAAGATGAAAACTCTTGAGGGATTTATGTGAGATATTTTTTTTATATTTTTGGCAAGTTTGGAAATTTAGGAAATGCTTGAAGCTGTTCGTAATTATATATACAGTTAATATATTGTACCATTTTATCAGATGAAGACACTAATGTATTGTCAATGAAAAACTGTAAGAATTCAATATTGCAGGAAAATCGTCTCAAAATAATCAACTAGTTTTATTAGCTAATGAATTGTAACCATTAAACAATTAAAATTATCCAAAATAAAATTAATTCCACACTCCTTTAAGAGTTACAGCAAAAATCACTTGATAACTTTTACTACCGAATATTTTCCATAAGGAGTAAACCATTTCTCATGCATGCCCAAGCAATACTAAACCACAAAGAGCTTAGCAACTCTTTGAATATCTACTCCCCTCTGATAGATATAGATTGTTATTTGACAGGCCTGGGTTTAAAAAATAGCGTCAACGTCAACTCAAGATAAACGAATGAACTTCTAAGCTCCCTACACAGCTCCCATGTAGTTTTAAAATCTCAAATGAAATTCAGCTTGAAACAGTTGATTAAATAAGCTTGACAAGTGGAGGGAGAAAGTCTCAAGATTAAAAACAAACCCTTTACCCCTTCTGGCCAGAATTAATGACTTAAGTTTACGAAAGGGTTTAGAGAGGTTAGGGTCATTATCGGTTTTGTTCCCGTCTTTGCTCACTTGAAAATCTCAAAATCCCAAGTCGGCTCAACTAAATCCATTCACGTTTCCTATTCCATAACGATCTAAATCACACAAGGGACATTTGAATCATTTCAATCATCAGTATGGATATATTCACTTTTTTTATATCCATCCCAAATCACGGAATATTCTCCCCATAATCCACCTCTTTTACACAATACTCGTTTTAAATTCTCAGTCGTCATAAATCCATATTTCATCTTTCATAGCCCAAGGCCAGCCCACATGTCAATTCCAGAAATTCAAAAAACAATTCTGCACTAGCCACACAGTCCAAAGCCAAGTCATTTATCCATACTCAGAAAAGCTGGGTTTCAAAACCCAGAGATCATTAAAAGTGTCAATGATCACCCCTCTTTTATGCATAATAATCACCTCATCTCAATAGCCAACAATAGACAAAGGACGGAGCTATGAGCTTATGTGACACCCGAAACTAAAATTCTAATAATGAAGCTTGAACCTGTCACTCTCCCAAATCCAATCCACACAAACTCATTGTCCCCTTCAACCTTGTCAAATGTCAACCCGATGCAATAGTCGTACAGATCTCGACCCTCTGGATACTCTGGAATAGTCCAGAGTCCAGAGTCAACCCTCCAGTATGGATCTTCGGACTCTCTGCATATCATCTCTCACCATTTCATTAAAAGTGCGTTTCGAATGACACTTGAATTTATAACTAGTTATTTGGGATTCACGCTTTTCCCTTTCAGCCTTCTTCATCCCTAAGAGCCCATTACTTTGGGCTTTCACACTCTTAAAAACTAGACGAGTGTGAAATAAAGGAGTGGCCACTTGTACCCTTTGAAACTGTATAAGCCAGCCCAGGCTTGGCTTTCGGCACACATGTGGGGGAATGATTTGTAAATGTACATCATTCCCAGATCGTATTCGAATTTAGACTCCAATTCTGACAAATAAGCTACGTAGTTGAACTTAAATTGTCGATTTTTAAAGCCGGCCTTTGCAGAGTTGACTTGTTAAAGTATTCCAAACATTTAATAGATAAGGAAATCGAACCATGCAAACTAAACGAAATAATTAAACAACTTAAATGTTTAATAAAACTGTAAACTAAAAAATTTCAGACAGGACAGGGATTAACATTTCCACATCACCTGAGGAGATTGAAACGATCAGTATTAAGTTCAAGATAAGACCTTAAGATTTTATAGTGTAAAAATCAGCAAGTCAAAGTATTTTTTTTCATACTTTATATGTACAAACTCTTTGTTTACTGATTCTAAAGATTTAAAATGCTTCACAAAATGGTCCCAATTTCATGGCTTAGCAATTCCTCACTTAAATCGAGAATAGGCAAAAAGAAGAGCATGTGGAAGGCTTATGAAAATAACCCTTTGCCCGAATTCTATTGCTTTAAATTCCACCCGCAGTCCCCCATGTTGGAAAAGCGATTGAAATGATCATTGGATTTTAAAGGGCAATCTTATCTGTAACAAATCCTAAAATCATACAAGTCCAAAAAGCCTCCCCCATTTACCATTATATCCACATCCACCATTCCAATCCCACTTTTATGACAAGCTTTTATTAGAAGCTCTTTCCTTTATAAGCAATAAGACATTCTATTGTTGATTGTGTGGCAGTTGGGGATAGATTGAAATTCTCATCTCATACAAATCTTTACTCGTTTAAAAAAACTAAAAGAATCTAGAATTCAAAGTACAACTGTAACTTTTTGAAACCAAGCACGGGCACTTAAATCCCTTTGTGTTTCCAGCAGGAAAATAGCCGGGTATTTATTTTTTATCCTCTCCTGGTCTGGGCAGCCCATTTCACTTCGGGGATTCAAAGAGAAAAGAAATCGGGTTGGAAAATGTAGGAAAGAACTCAGATGGAATATTAAAAGTGGATCCCATTCGTAGGGGGTTCCAATCCCATGAAATTGATTATCCCCAATTTTTTTGATGACATGACCGAGTCCGAAATAATCCGATCCGATTTATTTCCTTACGGATCTCTGGATACTTTGATACAAGTATGGATCTTTGTATATTCTGCATGTGTGAAGGGGTAAAGAACTTGATAGGGAGTTCGCCTTTGAGATTTATGGGATCCCCAGGTTCTTTTTGAGACTTTTTCGGCCTGAGATATCTTTAAGTCGCAATATTATTCAAGGTTAGACCTCCAACTTTCAACCATGTGGAAAGTCGGATGAATTCAATTTATTTTTTTTCAGCCTATCTCATCGATTTATTCATCGTGTATAGAATAGCTTGCAATCTTGATGCATAAGTCATTAGAATACTTTTTACAACCAAATACTATCTATAAACCACCTTAAATATTTACAAACATAACAAATTTTCTTAGCACCGTTGCAATCTAAAATAAAATCAAACCTAAAACAACCGAGTAATTTAAATGTATCCTTGCCAAAGTCGTTAAAATCGACAGCTCTCACTGTCCTCATATGAAACCACATGAAGCAACCAAATGCAAAGACTCCAATAATGCAATGTAATTCGAAACCTTTAGGACCAAGTATAACGTCCAACTATGGTCACCCCTCGACATGATGAACAATAGGAAACTAAAAGTCCCTCTGGATTAGAGAAAAGTCGAGAGCTTGCGTTTCTTGGCCGACAGATGAAATCGTATGAAAAAAATAGGAAAGCATCTGAAAAGAGAGAGAAAGAGTGTGTGAAATATATTTGGCACTTACCGGCTGCCGGGGAGAGTTTTGTGAGGATGCAGTACCGATTCTTCCACTGTGGCAGGATCACATGAAATTAGTAGAGATAAAAATAGAATCAATACCTCTCCTCCGACTACTAATTGGTGGCAGGAGTTATTCGATTAAAGTCATCGATAAGAATTCCTTACCCGTTTTCCATCCCGGAATTTCGCAACTCCATCTGAAATTATGACCTCCGGGGTGGAGAACTCATCCTCGGCATTTATCGACGTTTTTGATGACGTTGTAGATTCACTCATCTTGCTGTCAAGTCTTTATTATTAGTTTTAGAACTGGGCAGCTACTAACTACAAGATCACTTTGGGACGCACGCTGTCTTCATATTGAAGGGAGAGAGATGTATAAGGAGTTGAATATCATCGGTGGTTATTTTCTATTTATCTGCAAGAGAAAAAATAAAAAAAGTAGCTGTTTTTAGTAAGAAATAGAATTATGAATCGGGTGTTTAAAAAAACATGGACAGTTAATCACGTTAAAAATATATTGGTGATAAATCCACACCGGGTCTATATGTTATCAATTCATTCGGGCCATTAACTCCGTTAACAATGTCGTAAAATATTACAGAGACAAAATAATTCGTTTATGCATCCTACCGACCGGGTCGATCAGTTTTCTTTTTACTACATCATTTTCAGTTCCTTTTCATTACTATGTGCATTAAAAATCGATGAAAACCTTAATGGTGGAAAAAAATCCCTGATGTAATATTTATTTACTATATTTGTAGAGGCATTAGAGCATATAGGATCCTATAACGTATAAAATGCAATAAAAATCCTCTCTCCATAAACAATAGCCCACACACCTTCAGACCCTCTGGACAAGGTCTAGGCTATCCCAGCACTCATCTTAAAAATCAATAAAATCAATAAAGGTTTCCCATTGTTATACGTGTTACGTCTTTGAGTACCATAAAGTTACCTTGTATCCCTCCCTCCACAGTCTTGCAAAAGACTACAACTCCGTCCGCATTACTACAGCTTCTATAATATGATGAAAAATGAGGACCACGTACCCCCCGAATTTCTCAAGAAAAGGCCCTCAATTTTCTCCCGTGTACCTTGTTCGACGGATCTAATGGGAAATAATGGGATTGGATCTGAAGGGGGTGTATGAGATACGAGCTTACAGTGACCAGCTAGGCCAGCTACCTTAGCTGCTATAATACAAGGCTAACAAGGAAGTATTTCGTTTCGTGAGGATGGAGTATGGATTTTTCTACTCGTGAGATGATCTTGGAATTGGAGATATAAAAGGCAAAGTAATTAATCCCTGTCCTGAACTAACTCTAGTTAGTGTCCTATTCGATTATAATGAAGAGGCTTATACAAGGCTTCAAGGCTTAGGCTAGTTACTTACGCTTTATAATCAGCTTCTGCATGTGCATCGATAGTGTCGGAGAATGTCAGGATTCTTTCACAGGTTACAATGCGATGGATTTAATTGTTGAATTTATTTCCAGCTGGATTTAATTGAGAAGAAATTGTTATTGTTGCAGCACTGGCTGAAGTAGTTGAAGCTTGAAATGATTTAAAATTCAAGGGGGTTATCTTGAGGGATTGATCATCATGAAGACACGTATCTGGAACAAAAAAATATTTGTGTGCAGTTGGTAAAATTTTTAATGCATTGACACATCTTCTTCACCTTAAGTCCTAATATTTTTATGCATATCACATGAGCATACTTTGAAATATTTATATCCTGGAATCATTCAACCCTTTTTTTCAGAGTAATCAATCAAAAATAGCATGGGCAATACTGTGACAAACTGTCAGTCGATTATATCCATCAGCTACTCACCTCACTTGCAGAATACAAATGCAGTAGCAACGATTCTCTATGCATTAATTTTACATCCTGAGTTTTTGCTAACATTGCATTTCAAAAAGTTACTGGAAAAGTCAATTAAATTCTGACTTACATTTAATCTATATTTATATTCCAAATAACTTCACAATCCAATAATAATGCAAACAACTTTTTCAGACAACAAATAATGTTCTAATATAGAGCAGGGAACATTTCCTTAGATCTTCGAGGATAATCCGTCTCCAGTAATTAAGCCGCACGGGCATAATTACGACGGGGTCGGTTCTTATCCAGATCCGTCGGCAGTAGCTGGCAGAAACGATAAGCCCAAGATTCTGCTCGGAGTCCTACCCGCTATAAATGGCCAGTTGAAATAAATAAAGCCGAAGGGGAACATTGGATATCATGAGGAGAGGGACAGGATATTAACAAGGGGACAGCTTGATAAGATCACCAGCTATTTATCGTCACATAATTCATTGGTCTTTTATCTAGGAGGAGACACGAGCTTTGTGACAGGCTTGGCTAAAGCCCACGAATTTCGACCTTAACGATCCTCTTTAAGATTAAGATAACATTGATGGCTGTATTACACACACGACACATCATTCTGATGTAACTGTAATACTAATATTTCCTATACAAATACCCGGGAGCAGTGCAACCCGGGAGAAACTTAACCCGTGTCCAGTGAAACGAACATAAAAATGTAAATTTTTTTCTAGCACCCCGTCGTTGGATTTATCGTCGTAAATTGTGAGTGGAAAATATTGGGTGTAATTCATTGGTATATTTTTATTACTGGAGCGTGGACGATGGAGTCTGGGCTGGGATTCTTATAATGTAAATGAGAAGTTCATGTCATTCCATGAGAATTCATGAATACATACGGAGAAAGAGTGAAATGAGGAAAAAGGTGACACTGAGGATGAGAAATGAAAAGTCACGAGGGAGAATCTCAATATTTTTATCCTCCCCATATCTCCGTGTAAAACATTGGAATTGGATGTAGCAGAATTCTTTTTGGAATTATTTTTCATCTCTTATGCATCTCTTTATATTTCTATAGGCTAGCTCGGCTAAGACTGGAATATACAACTCGGGGAAAACTTGGAATGAAATATGTTGAATAGAATCGGAATGGGATATTAGGAAAGAACCGTTGATTTATTATGGCATGTAATATGGATGAAGATGTTGTAGTTGGGTCCAAATGCAGGGTGGGCATATGTAGAATGCAATAGAAATGACTGCATCGTTCATCGTCTTGCAGTGTTCTAAAATATGAGACAGTTTGCATTTTGTTATTAAAATTTTTAAGTCTATGGGCCTTGAGTATATGAATTTGAAATACCAGTAGTTAGTGAGCTTGAATATTTATGATTCGTACAAAACTTTTTTAGTTACCTATGGAATTTACGTGTGCGTTTAGTAATCTTCGAACTTATCGAGTATCTTTTATTTTATTTTCTCAGTCCAGAAGTATCTAGACTTACTCAAAGTCATCTACTACAAGCTACAATTATATTTGTACCTCTAAATTATTAATATGCTTCAAAGTGAAACAATAAAAAAAAGTAAAGAGGACGAATTCAAAAAAAATATTATAAATATAAATACCATCAGCTAAATAACAAAGTAACTAGAGAAATCCAAAAATCCCCCTTGGAGATCCTTTAACAAGGCTTTCTAAAGATTCAAGTTAATAATTTTTAAATCCACACTCCCCTTTCGAAGCTAGAGGTGAGCCACCAACACTATATTTCCCAAAGTAAAGTAGCATCTCCAGTAAATAGTAAAAAACACCACCAACTACATTCCTAGACGCTAAACAAGGGTTAGTCAACCCTGCTAACTTTGAACTTGACATTCAGTCCAAAGCAGAACCCATAAAACCACAAAATATCTCTCTGATACATCCATAATTCACCTGTTTACCACCACCGCATAGAACCTAGCCCGAGCACCAACAACCACCACCATATCTGAAAAGCCCGGATCGGATAGTTTCCTCTCTCATGTCTCAATCCAATTTCCTTCATAACCCTGTAATGCCAAGACATAAATACTAGCCACAGAGGACGCGGACGGGAACTTTGCTGTGAACGACTATTTGGGATCTGGAGCCTCCAGGCCACTCCAGGCTGTTGCCTCTTATATGGAGCTCGTCTTTCGGTTTCCTAGTCACTCCGATCCTTAACTAACTTTCCCCTTGTACTGTACGTGCCCAAGTCAGAGAAGGAAGCTATAAACGCAGTACTGGGTATAAGGACATCAAAGCCTCGTGGAAAAATTCTCAAAGGGTTATGTATTGTCAAAAAGCACTCTATATGTAGTACTAAAAAACAAACCACAAGTGGGGCTTTGTCTCTCAGAGCTAACTTAATCCCGATCTTGATGAGGTGAGTTTGCTCATTGCTTTCTCAACTTGTGTGTTGTATGTCATCTCCACTCACGTTTTTTTATAACTACAGCAGAGTGAGTTGAATGAACAAAGTTTTTGAAAGTTTTTTTTATGACAATGGGCTTTCTTTAAGTGATAAAAGAATAGTATGGGGAGGATGGAGGAGAAGTTTGTTTTTTAAATTTCTCCTTCAATGTCCAAACTTTATTTTCTGATTTAGAAGCTGGGACGAGTAAGTCAACAGAGAATTAAGAATTTAAGAGCCTTTTGGATGGAATTGGGAGCTGGGAGTTTCTGTGAGTTTTATGTTTTAATTATTAACTTGGTTTGAGCTTCTAAGGATTAATTACAACTATTTCTCTGATAGGGGATCGATACATACGCTACGCTAGCTTTCTAGGCTTACACTTTCTTCAGAACTGGCAAACTTCGCTGAGATGCAACCGTGAGTTTTAGATCCGTTTGTATGCCGCAGCAGCAACTAAGCATGGAATTAAACTTAGAATATAAGGCTATTATTTTTGAGAAACTACCATCCAAATTTCCAAAGATGGTCGTGTTTGAATAAAATACGACCAAAATCATCTACGGTAAATAAAATTTGACCAAAAATTTCGTTTGAAGACAATTTGACCAAAATGTCTACCTCAAAGTTTAAAAAATGTTCAATCACGAGAAGAAGAAAGGGTTCCTTATTACAAAATCGATCAAACCCAACCAGACACGAGAATAAATCTCCAAACCCACCTTTCCAATCCTGACGAAGCAGTTGATTCAATGAACTGGATTCCTCATCACAAAACGTCCATTGTAGTAAAACTGCTGAAACAGCCTTTCATCAATCACTCCCCAGTCCCAAATAAATATCCTTCATGTCCTGCCTTTCTTCTTACTCCTACTCTAGATTCAATTGATACGAGCACAAGCAAACGATTCTAGTATTTCAGTGTCACCCAGACATCATCATGGCACTTGGGACATTACTTACTCCTGACACCTTCGGGTACTTTAAAAAAAACCCACCTCCAGTCTAATCCCCGTTTCAAAAGTCCAACAAAAACTCCCCTACCCGGACCTTATAATATTTTTTTAAATTCAAAATTTGTAATCTCAATTCAGTGCTATCTATCAACATTAGAGAATAAATATCCTGTTACCCAAATAAGTAAGAGGGTCGTAATTGAAGGTCAGGATTTCGGGTACTTAATTAAAACCATCCTATTTCCCGTCTCACGAAGTCCAACAAAATACCCGGTCCTAATAACGTTTTCCATAGTTTACCCGATACTTAGAAAAAATCTATAATTTATATAAGTCAAATATCCATTAACCTAAACAAGTATGAGTCGCCGAACTGCAGAGCATAATTTGAATTTTTTTTTCAGCTTTTTCGAAATTTTCTGAACCCTTTGAAATTGTAATAAGATCAAACTTGTTACCTTGGCAGTAATGGGAACAAGAAATGAGAGACGAGATCCTTATCCATGAACCATCAACTTTTTCGCATCCATTTTTCAATCCCGTTAGTAGAGATTAATGCACCACACTTTCCTCAAAGGCACACTTTCACCTTCCAAGCTGGAAAAGCGATGCGTTCCCCTTTAAACTTTCCATCCACGTTTCACATCAAGAAGGGAGTAGTAATTTCTCCAGGGATTATATGCCCCCACCACCGTCTTTGATACACTTTAAGGTCTCCTCTACACTATGAACTTCTGGTCCGTCGGGGGAAGATATTTAGTCCGAGCTTGTACTGTTGAATAAAATTAATTTTTTATGATTTTTATAATAAATACAGTTTTTTTTACTTGATGTCCTTTAAGGAATGTTGCCTCGACTTTTCACTACACTTTTCAGAGCTATTTAACAATAATCTGAGAATAATTAGCCACAGAAAGTAATGATGGCTAATAGTTGGTTATGGGTTGGTGATTTTCACTGGTAATTTGAAAATCTGAATGAAACAAACGGTAGAGAACCGATATAAACCAGACGGAAAGTTTGAGGAAACTCACCCTCTTCACCCCACCGGGTCGATAGAAGAACTGACAGGGAACCCGGGTCTTTTGCTGAACTCAACGGAAACGGAAGTGCACAGACTAATACTACTACGCTCTTTTTACAAGGGAACCTCTCGACATGTATTCTAGGGACTTTATTTCCATACGTAGTTCAATTTGAAAGTCGAAAATTGGAGATTAATAAACATATGGGGACTTGATACGGAAATTAAAAAATTTCAAAAGTTGAGGAGGCTTGAAAAAGAGAAAACCGTCCACATTTCCGCTACTGGCAAAGAGAATGGAGGAAAATTGCAAGTTACAAGGGAACCTCTTGACCTGTATTCTAGGGACTTAATTTCCATACATAGTTCAATCTGAAGGTCGAAAATTAGTTAATGTACATGGATGACAAGTATTGTAAAGTGAATTGTGAATTGAGATTTTCAAAACTGAGGAGAGTTGAAAAAAAGAGAAAAGCGCCCGCTAGTATTTAAAAAAGAGAAAATCGCGCTCTATGACTTTCTCTCACAGCGCAACTCGACTTTCCCTCTCACATTACAATTACAACCCATGCATTTTAATCAATTAATTCCAACTGTTTAATTAAAGTAACTAGTTGTAATTGTTTTTATATATTCCAATCTAATTAATTAATATCTGTTTTTTAAATACATCATAAAACTATGGAAAGGTACCAAAACTTCCGTACAGAAATATAATCTATAAAATTCTAAAATTCTATAGTGTAAATAGATTTTTTGTTTGACCCAGGTCATATATGAACCCCCAGTACGGCCCTGTTAAGATCTTAATGGAAAGCAAAATAATTGCTGGAAGTCTGGAAGTAATTTTTTTTTTCAGTTTAATTTAGAAGAACAGGAAAATTTAGAGAGTTAGGAGATTGGGGGTTTTAAGTAGTTAGCTAATCTTGTAGAGTGAAAAGTGTAATGAGTAAATAATTATTAGTTGCTGATGTTTGCAGGGATTGGTAGGATTATGGTAGGGAATTAAATCCAAATTGAGATTATACAGAGGAATTAGTAGGGCTAGAGCTTTTCTAATGGGAATGTGTCAGGTGAGGAGTTTAATTGTATTTTTTCTGCTCTCAAATCAATGTTAACTTATCACGAAATCCAAAGACTTGTTTATACACGTGGAGGTGAACAGTTGGTCAAAAATTCTAATTGTTTTTAAGGGGGAGTTCGGTTAATTAATTCTGTTGGAACATGCGGACATTTTTATGGAGTTGGGATGATTTCCGTTGAACCTTTTACTTGAAATGCATTTCGAATTTTAAATATCTTTTTTTAAACTTAAAATGTAGTATTAGAACACATTAGTGTGTTTTTAATTTTTTTAAATTTTGAATTTCAGACATTACATTGATTTCAGTTATAACTCTAATTCTCTTTAATTTAATTACTATCATTCTGCTTGTAAATAGGGAAAGTTGTTTGCCCTTTACAAAACACGTATACACTACAAGTACCATCCGAACCTAATGTACAAGTCATAAAATTATACTCAAAATAAATATAAGCATTTTTCCAACTTGTAAGTACAAACAACATAAGGATTCAACATTTATAAATGGCTAAATAAATTCTTGGCACTTGTGGTTCCTGGTACTTAATGGAATGGATGGAATAGCCCTAATTCCTATAACTCACATAGAGTTCACCCTATCAGAAATAAGGGGATCATACATGCCAGGATACCAATCTGCATAATATAATGACCAGTTTAGTCCGGGTAATGATCCCTTGGCAAAGAACTGGGAGAAGTGATAAGCAAGTTCTGGTTGGGGTGGCACAAATGGCCAATTGAAATAAATGACAAGAACATTGGATAGAAAAGGCAAGGGAAGATCTGGCTCAATTCATGGCTTACCATGTGATAAGATCTTATATTTATCGTCCCCACAGGGTCTTTCACTTTTTTAAGGGATATATGAAACGAGATGAGGGAAAGGATCCCACGATACATAATCGCTCGGATTTAGAGAGCTGAAGATTTGCTGCAACCCGTAAGCTTAAATAAAGCATTGATGATTATACTATTCAACATACTTATCAATACAATGACACCCATCCTTACACGCATATAGCTTGTTACACACTGTAGATTGTGTTCAAGGTGTCTTTCGAATGTCAGTGCATGGGGACATAAAAGGGCAAAGGGAAAAGTGTGGGCTCTTTATCAAAACGGGTGCAGGGGGCATGGTACACTATGATTGAGAGTCAATAGGGGGGGCAGGGGCACTTGTTAGTCCAAAAGAGCCTCCCGTCTATGCATGGGAATATATTTCTAGTAGCTTTTGTGGCTTATGTGCGAAAGATTTAAATTTTGAAAAGCTCCCAAGAAATATCCAAGAAATAGCTAAGATTCTCAAGGACCACAAAAAAACTAGATGCGATAAGAGAAAGGAAGAGGTGACACTGAGCATGAGATATGAAGGATGAAACGAAGGATCTATCACAAGGCGCAAGGGAAAAGTCCCTTCTCGGCTTGTAAAACAGGGCTATTGCATTTACTTTAAGTGTCACTCTTCTCCCTGGCTCTCTACCCTTATGTCACATTGGAACAGATACAAAGTAGTGGGGGAATGAAATATGTTCAATGTAATAACATATCATGGAAATATGATTTACACTACTATGTCTACAACACTCTTACAGAGAGTATGGAAACTCTGGTCTCCAACAGTAGTAACTGGTTTGTGCTTATAAATATTGTTATTATGACGGTTGGAATGTTTAATAGGAAACCAGAGGATTCATTGTATTGGAAAAGTTGTATAAATATTTGCAAATTTAAACATCTCTATTTGTTATGGAGAAAAACCGTAAAGCCAAATATTTACACAGACCCGGGCATATAGTTTAATTTGAAGTTGATTTCATCCGATTCTGATACCCGATTTATTTATGACTAGTACCTTTAAGTTCGGGTTCTTGATTCGTATTTCGAAAAGTTGATTCTAAATCGAGAACTACAGAGTACCTCTCTTCAATTAACAATAACTTACCGCATCAAATTTTTAATTCAGACTTTGAAATGTGCAAAAGTCAAAAATATAATTTCTAACCACCAAAGTTGAGAAACTTTGGCCCAAGAAGAATTACGCACAACTTTTTCTGCTCTACGCCCAAAGTCCTCCCTAAAACAATAAAGTCCAGTCCCTTAGCATTCACCTCAGAATTCTAAACAATTCAAGAAGCTTAAGTGCATGTCATTGAAGCTCCTTAATTAATTCCGAAAAGTGTCATATCTCCGTAAAGCTACAGACTAATCAAAGCTCAACTACAACTCTTACCCTATCCACTATAGGAATGTCAATCACCACTTACTGCCCTTATCTGCAAAGAAACCTAAGCCTAAAACCTTAATATATTTTTACGCCGATCCCAACCCATCCAAATTACCTACCTACCGTATCTCTCAAGACCAATTTAACAACAGAGGTGATCTTGTGTCCCAAAGTAGCTATCCGTGTTTCCTTTACAACTACCCTCTCCACCCTGTCATTGGGGCTAATGGGTTGGATTTAGGTCTTAGCACAAGAGCTCAACTGTCGTCTGACGGTCCTGAGGAATTTCTCCATGTCCTAGCCATTCATACAAATTACATTTCTCCTGTCTCCCAACAACCTTCAGATAGGAGGACTCCCTTCTTGCCCCTTCGGATTCCTTACAGGGAAAGTAAATTCCTCAGCGTCAGCCTGACATTCTAATTTCGCGAGAAAAAAACATCAACAAGAGAGGAGATTCCTTTCGTCAAGCAAACACAAAAGATTCTATTATGGAGAGCTCTGGAGATGAGACCCACACCACCACACCCCCCAGAAATCCCTCTATTCAAATTCCATGTCAAAACTCAAGCGCTTTAAATCTCTTGAATAGTGGTGGCAGTGGGGGTTAGCTTAAGTACATTTTTTGATTCCATCTCTTTGAATTTGGATGAGGAAGATTCGATTTTGGGCCAAGGGAGCTCTGAGGCTATGCAGGAAGGAGTTGTCTGTTGTTAACACGAGTCTAAATCCGGTATGGTATGTGTATATTATAAAGCTATGCATATTAATACATATCTCGAGTAAGCAGGGGGGGGGGTTTAGCGAGAGTAAGGATTTTTTTTATTCAAAGCTTGAGATGATGCGAAAATTGGCAAAAGAGATATGAAATGTTTAGAATAGGAAAGTCAAGGGATTGGAGGGGTGAGCAGAAAGTTAGAGGTGGATCTAGGGAAGCAGAATTTTTGAAGTGAAAGGAAAGTGATCACAAGCCACCACTTATCTTCATGAAGGCAGAAGGGCGTTGGCGGCTTTCTTATGGTCGTTTTAGCCTGTCGGTGGCAATTGGACTGTTTTCAGTCAGAGTAATGTGAACAAATCGGGAAGACTTGATGGAGAGGAAATGGACTTGGAGGCATTTGAAAGCATTCGATTTATTTTCATAAGCTAAACGCTCATCCTCTTCAATATTTAATGAAAGCTGGAATTTTTGTACATTACGCCACGTTCACGTCAAGTTCACCGCCTTATCTGGGAGAGTTCAACGGAAAACCTTACAAACTTCTCAGACTAGGACGTTAAACGGGACTTTAACGTGATCGAGGCTTCCAGAATCCATTGAACCCAATTTTGAGTCATAAAACGACAACTTCACCAAAATCAATTGTCACCCAAAATTTCCATTGTTTGCTATAAAAAATTTAAATACATTTGATCGAAACGGTCTCCCTATTATAAAATATTATATCGCTTACAGCTCAGCTCCAAAAACTTTGTCACACTTGAAGATAAAATGGATCATCATCAACTTATGAGTTGAACCCAAGTTTTTAAGACTCGTGGGGGATAATGGCCTCTGAATAATTCCACTTCATTAGCAAAACATGGAATGTGACAGGTCGGAGTTAAAAAGGGTGAGCAATGAATCACACAGCAGTTGGATCACTTGAAATAATCAAGGGGAGCCCAAACAGACTGGTACTACTTACCCCCACGGAAGGTCCCAGAAAGTTAAAGTAGTTTCAAACACTTGATTAAATAAGCGGAGGCTGAGAGGGTGAAAGTCTCAAGATAGGAAGTGGAGCTTCCCCCATCCGCCAAAATTAATAAGATAAGTCGATAATGGCTTTTAGGGTGGTTAAGGCCATTACTTAGCCTACGTCCTTATCCAAAAGATGATTCTAGTTTTAATCTCAATAACTTTTGTGTTTATAAACACTAGATTGGAATATGGAAAGAGAGGGCTCAAGATCAGAATAACAACTAGCAACTTTTTAGCCCGAGCCAGGGCTTATGTGATCACCGTGTCCGTCCGTCCGTCCGTCCGTCCGTCCACACGATAACTCTCTTCAAACATGTCCGATTGACTTGAAATTTTTAAATACAAAACCATTACTTAGACAGCCCGACTATTTCAGACTAGGATTTTGTAATATCGGATTGATGATTTTTTCGATTCCAAGCCAATCTGTTCGTTGTAAAAGATTTGTACCATTTCTTTGCTTATAAAAATTTGTGTTACTTCCCAAATTCTTTTGTATTATATGTAGATTTTGTAACGGTCTATTTCAAGTAAAGTCTTAAGTATAACTGATTGCGATTTAAACTGATAATTTCCAAATTGCAAACCAAAGTTTAAGAAATCACTTAAAATTCTTACTTTCAAAATATTGTGTTTGAAATATCCATGATTCAAATCTGACAATTCAGTGTCAGCCAACTCTTTTCAGAATGTTTTTTTTTCAACCCTTCCTTCTTATTACTATTCGTAGGAGCTTTTTAGCCCGTTCGTTAGGGCTTATAGGATCACCGTTGTCTGTCCGTCCGTCTGTCTGTCCGTCTGTCCGTCCATCTCATAACTCACGAAAGAGGTAACCTAGAGTCACCAAATTTTGCACACTGGTTTGTTGGGCTAAAGTAGGATTCAAGTTCGAAGATGGGCTATATCGGTCA